>JABUQX010049243.1:20000-46653 GCA_015478945.1 Trachelipus rathkii | reverse complement strand
AGAAAAAAAACTAAAGCTAAAGCACATGCTAACCACTATGTATGTAACATGCTATTTGTGTGTGCTTGTGTGTGTGTGTGTGTGTGTTGGTGTGAGTTTGCACGTGCATGTTTAACAAAAATGTAATTGGAATTTTTATAAAGGCAATTGGTATCTGGTAAAAAAAAATATTTATGGCTTTGGTTAGAGATAATTTAGTGGTGTTTATTAAATATATAAAAACATTAATTTACATATAAAAAATTTTAAATCCAAATGATGCTGAAATGCAGCGAAAATTAATTTAAAATTTTAGATTAAAATTTGTAATATACAAAGGCATCACTACACTTTTAAGATTTACAAACAATAATTCATTGCACATCTTTTTATTTAAAAACAGAAATAAAACTTTATAAGATCTCTTTTTATTCAGTTAAAAAAACTTTTATCCCAATATAAAACTGCAACTGCTATGGAACCTTTCTTATTTACCTAAATGGATAAAGAAAATTCATTGTGTTCATTATCTCTAAAAAGCGGCTTCCTCCATCCATTTCTGATGACAGTATTTTATACAATCCTGAAAATGTTTTACACATCTATATTTGAAAATCACAATTCAAATTATGTCTTATTTTATAATTATTTTCTTTCTAATTCTAACCTTTCTAAGAAAATAAAAATGTATAGATTCAGAAAATGTTTAAAACAAGAATATATTATAAATGTAACATCCACCCAAGAAATTAGGTGCATATTTCTCGAACGACCAAATATTTTTATGTCAATCAAAAAAATATGTTATAGAATAATTCTTGTTGAACACTTCACTTATAGCATACATTTCATTGGAGTTTCCTACAAAAGGATGATTCACTGAAAAATCAACGGGACAATACAGCGCTCGATTAGTATGCAAATTCAATTTGATTGCTTTAATATTTCATCTGAATAATGAAACGATATCACTACGCGCACTCACATATGTACTAGGAAAACTCTTTCAGAAGCAATTAAGATAACATTACTGCTACCTGGGTTTCGTCAAAAGTGATTTACCTGCAACCATTAAAAAAACATAAAGTCATTAGGTACTAGCCAATTCAAAACTGGGATTGATGTAATAAGAATGACCAAAAAATAATAGGGTAAACAATAGAATATATGAGTTTACAGAACTTTTAAAGGGAGCGTTTCATTATCACATAGCATGCTATTGATTAGAGTATTCCTCGATAAAGGTGATCACTTGAAAATAAAAGACAAAAGGTAGTTCAGCTCAATTCTGTCTTGTTCTTTTATGTTCTAAACTAGAGACATGTTGCTAATCACATATGGGCGACACGTAACTGGAAAACTCAGTATATATATATATAATAAGTATATATAGTATATATAGTATATTATAATATATATTATAGTTATATATATATATATATATAATATATATGAATATATATATAGTAATATATATATAATAGTATATCTATATATAATATAGATATAGTTATATATTTATATTATATTAAATAATTATATTTATGTATATAATAATTATGATTACCAAGATATTATAGGATGTCTTTGCTAGTTGGTGCTTATTTGATGAAGCAAAGCACCGCCTCATATGAAGAGGAATGGTAAAATTAGAACATCCATATTTTGACAATGATGTATTTTTATTTAACATAAGAAGAGAATATTCGAATAAAAGTTATAGTAATTAAAAGCCACTTTCCTTGTTGATTGATACTCCCTCTTCGTAGCGGCCGGGCAATTCCGCAAGCTCGCAGCCTTTTCCAGTGCTTTTTTTTCGAACTTGCCTCAGGACTCTTTCGTGTATCGGCGGAAAATTTGTATTCGTAATTCAAGTCGCAGCCTTTTCTTGAAGTTTATCGCTCTGCCGGAGGAGAGATTTCTTGAAGAGAGAATCTTGAGCGGGATGATTTGGTCTTACTCTTCAATAATTTTCTGATATCGTTGACTGGACTTTATCTGACTGAAGAGTATCTCAAATAGAACGAAGTTTATATATTTTTTACTAGTGACTCTCTGCTAAGAATTTTGCTCTCGCAAATCTTAGCATAAGTACGAACATAAATTAAAAATGTTTATAAAGTTATAATGGAGTGCTACATACTCATTTAACTTCCGAGCAAGACGAAGTTGAGAAAGGTATGGTTATAATAATTTTATACAAGAATAATAACTAATAATACAAATAAAATTAAAACAAGTACTTTCAAATGCAAGCATATTTAGAGTTATGTCCGAAGACATAAGTAACATACAAATCATATGAAGCAAAAATAAGTATACATTTAGAAACATTGAAGAACTATGTCAAATACGAGTCTAGTAACTGGTTAATCCGAAGATATCCTAGAGACACCTATATACAGTAGTATTTGAAATACATTAAATTCCTTAATAATGCAATTATGTTATATATACAGAAAATAAAAAAGTGCATTTAAAACACAAGCATTATTTGGTTATATCGCTTAAGATATAAAAACCCACAAACATGCATTTAAATGGCCTCTAAAAAGGTACAAAAATGTTAATACATACACTAACATTATTGATTATGAACACCAATTGAATTATCACAACGTTTAATAGGCCACAGTTGAGGCGAACCCATAAATCCAAGGAAAGGATCCAGCGTTTATAAGACGTTTTAACCTTTCCATGATTTGACCAATGCGCACGTAGTTTTCAAAATTGTAGTCGAGAGAAACATTGCTTGACATGTAGAGACGAAGTTAGCGTGAAAGTTTCTAGGTTCTTTAGTTGAAAAATTTCTTCATACAAAAAAGGGAGAGGTCACAGAATCCATTTAGAGAGTTCGAAAAGGATCAAAGTTCGTAGTGGAATTCAAAAATGAATTTCTGCCCTTAATCCAACTTAAAAATGATGGAAAGAAACTCCGAACCATACAAAGCGCAAGGTTACAGATGTAGAGCGAAATTGCTTGAATTATGGGTCCTTTTATTTGAAAAATTTCTTTCATACATAAAAGGAGCAGGTCACGAGACATCATTAGGAATTCGAACAGAGGAATCAAGTCGTAAGTGGAATGCTAAAACGAGTTTCTGCCCATAATCCATAACTTGAATGATGAAAGAAATCATACCGTAAAGGAAGTTTGCTAGTCTGACCAATGAGATCCTCGAACTGTGAGAGTTCGTTGAGAAAAGAATTGAAAGACCACTGTATCCAAAAATAAAATCCGAAAACCTTTCTTACATTCGTTTAGCTTTGAGTCATTTTCTCCATGTGTTCTATGATGGTGATATGTGTGTTATTGTATTTTTTCTTTTTCTTCAATTTTTTTATTGTGTTTTCTTTTTGATATCAGAAGGCATTGATTGAAGTTCTAGGGAGGTTCAACTATTCCGGAGATTTATTCACCAATCTACATAGGGTGCCTCCTATCTTTATGAGCAAGCCACCAACCTATACTAAGAGCGATGGTAAATGATAAAATTCCATAGTGTTGAAATGATATTTTTATTTTAACATAAGAAGAGATAATTTCGATAGAAAAGGTTAAGAGAATATATAAAGAGATCACTCCTGTCTGTGAGAGGATTAGCCGTCCGGCCTTTCAGTGCTGTGAGTGAATGTGAAGGTTCGGAATTGCAGAATATGGGTCGCAAGCCTTTCTCTAGTGCGTTTTCGAACTTGCCTCAGACTCTTCGTTTATCGGCGAAAATTTGTGATCGAATTCAAGTCGCAGCCTTTTCCCTGAAGTTTATCGCTCTTGCGGGAGGATTTCTAAGAGAGTATCTTGAGTGAGATTTCTTTAGATTCTTAATTTTAAGATAATCTGACCGACTTTATCTGACTGAAGAGTTTCTCAAAACTATTATATTACCTATATTATATTTTTAACTTGACTTATGCTAAAATTTTGCATGCGCGCCCTATAATTCTTAGCAGTAAGTATCGAATAACACTAAATGTAAAATGTTTTATAGTTAAAGTGCTACTTAATGGAGTGCTACAGGTATATAATAGTTATATATTTAATATATAGAATAGTGTATGATATACTATATATTATATATGAATATATATATTTTATATTATATTATATTAATAAAATATTAAGGGTTGTTTTATTATTATATATAATTAATATATAATTAATATAAAGTTATATTATATATAATCGATATATTATTATTATTATTGTTAGTAGTATAATATTATAAATAATTATAATTAATAAGTATATATAATAGTATATAAGTTTATATATATATAAATATATATATATATAAGTTATATATATATTATATATATATATATATATATTATATATATTAGAATATATAATACGATCATTAAGGTTATAGTAATTATAACTTAAATATATAATATATATATATATATATATAATATATATATATTACTTAGTAATATATATATATACCCAGGTAGGTTATATAGGCTATATATAAGCATCCGTAATGTCAAGTTTCTGTTATTTTGCCCAATTTTGCCCAATTTTACCCTGGGTTTTTTCGAGTTTTTTTTATGAAAAAAGGACGAAAAACCGCGGGGTGGGGTGGAACTTTTCAAACATAACCCGCGCGTTTATGCCAAACCCTGTGCCAAAACCCCTCTATTTAATCATCTCAAACTCTCTCACAGGCTCGCCACACAAAACCAAATCAGTCGCATATAATAGATAGCTCACCCTCCACCTCACTCTCTTCCATTCTCCATCATTCTAACACTTCTCTGCCACGCCCTACCACTCAATTCCCTTTCATTAAACCCTATCTACTATCACAATTAAATAACCAAAAGACACAAACAACATCTCAGCCTCACTCCCGCTCTTCCAAATATTATTAAACCATTCACTTTCAAGTTCCATTCATATCTTTCACAGGCTCACAATACCATCATACCATACTTTTGACTTCCCTTCACTAGCCTTCACCCACATTTCTCCAACCCCATCCCCAACCTCCAAGAGCCTCCCCATTCCATCTCTTCTTATTAATACACCTCACTCCCCAATCCATCAAAGCTAAGTACAATTTATTCTTCCTTCTTCCTTTTCCTCACAATCATTTTTATTCCATTTTAAATAAACAATTGAATAATACAACTTACAACTTCTTCTACTTTTAATATAAAAATTTAAGTGTTTGAAAATTTTAACCGCAGCACAGGTAAGCATAACAGAAGGAATCCCTCTACTGTAGCACTCTACCTAATATCCTGATATTTGTTAGTTACCACATGTGGAATTCAAATGAAATAATTATCTGGCATTAATCATTTCAATGAAGATAAACTACATTACAAGATTTGATTTTCTATCCCTTTTAATTTAAAGAAACTCGTAAAAAATAGCAACCCTTTGGGTCGCCAGAGTTTTTATTTAACCATGCACATATGAACCTCTGTATGTGCGACCATACTAGTTGCTGTATTTAAAACAGTACCAAGTACTATACAGCATGGACAAACATCATTCTGCGCGGAGATGAAAATTCCTCATAATGTCAAGCAACAACCAAATGAATCATCTTCTTTTTATAACACTTATAATTCACAACAGTACCGTCAAGAGCCATTTAAAAAAAAAACGCGGCATATTGCTCTTAAACTTTCTGCTTGAAGTATTGTAGGGTGCTGATATTGAGAGCATAATAGACAAGGGCATTGTTAAATTAGTTACTTCAACAATGCACACTCTTAAAGTTGTGATTAACGTATTTAGGCGGCACACCAGCAACAACACGGTACACAATAAACTATTTTTGAGACGAGGATCCACGCCCAGACGTTTTTACTTTCAATCTCACACTATACCAAGATAAAGTCATTGAACTTAAAAACATAAAAAGTAATAGATTATAATTGCTCAAGTAAAATGATCTCTTTAAATGGTAATATTTTTGACAATCATCTTACACCTTACATGCAAAAAAGTGTTTATATTTTCTTTTCGCTCTGTTCAAGACATTTTGTAAGATTCAAGATTCTAAGAAAGTCAACTATCATCTATAATACAGTTTAATTACCTTGTTTTTGTCAGCGATCAAGGTATTGCCGGTATCTACCTCCTAGAAGAAGTCAAAGCTTAATTACCTCGTTCGCCCTTTCCAATAGTTTTATTAAGATCTGCGATAATTTCCCCTCATAATCAATTCCTATTTCTGCACCAAATATTTAAAGTACTCCATGGGCTTTCACATGCCTTCTACCTTTTAGTTACACTTTAACATACGAGAGATTCTCTCAAGCTAACTAATAATTAAAAATATAATGCAAGACTTATATGTTGGTAAAACTCTGTATTTGAATTCTTCTCTGGGCATAGTTACATGAGGAGGATCATTCTACGAACCGGCAATACTTGATACGAAAAAACTGAATAATTGTTGTTAGGTAATTCTATAAATCAATATAATTTTCATGTTTCTATCATCTTCACCTAGCCGAATATCTCCAAAATGCTGAGATTGTTTAAGATAGAAACTTGAAGTTTGGATTCAGGATAACTCAAAGCATCAAAACCAACAGTTATAGGCAAATTACCAATTTTGTAACTAGTGAAGAATATCATTCCATAAAAGATCCAGAATGTAACCATTTTAGAAAAAAGGACCATAGGATGCTATTCTGAGGGACTGTCAGTATCCCGTTTTAGCATGATCTCCGGTATATAAGCGCCTTCTTGACTCATAGTTACCACCTGCGTTTCTTAGTTTCCTATTTTCTGATTGAAAGTATTAGGATGAACAAATTTTATATCATTTCTATAAGCAGAAGTCTTTGTCTTAAATTGTTAGCCGGCGACAAAAAATTTTGCACAACAAGTAAAAAGAAGTTATGGACACGCAACCGACCCAAATATTAATTACAAATCAGACAAAACACCACAATATTAGGTAGATTAATTCTAGAACTTTTACATGTTAGCTTTTGTATGTTTGGCACGAGGGGACAAATCGCGGAAAGTCAAATAGATGTTTATCAGATATTGTAAATTGCGTAACAAGCGCTGGTGTATTTTGGTGATGTAGGTTGATACCTTAATATATATTGTATATATATTATATATATATAATACTTTATTCTTCAACTACTATATCATATAATCGAAATAAAATTAATATAAATTATTTATTTACAATAACGATAAACTAATATAACTATATATATACTATAATCCACTATATAATATACTACCCCTCCCCCCATATAAGAGTATATATACAAATCCATATAATAAAATATATACTATATATATATATATATTATAAGTTTATAACCTCATACTACACACTAAACCTATATATATATAATAAATTATTCATATATTATAATAATAAACAATAACCATCAACTTAGAATTGGCAATTTAAGGGTCGTTGTTTTAACTAAGAATAATTAGTTATTAATTTCTGATTATTATTAATTTTTACATAATAAATTACGAAGGAAAATAAATGATAATATTTTTTAAAAAATGATCTTTTTTTATTATTTAATTGTATTAGATCTAGAATTTTGTTCCGAAATATGAAACATTATAAAAGATCTAATTGCATGTCAGTTAAAAATAATCTTTGTATATATTGATCTATTGAATTTAAATGTATTTGTATTATCAGTCTTTGTATATATTGAATTTAAACGTATTTGTGATATCAGTCTTTATATATATTGAATTTAAATGTTTTTGTGGTATCAGTCTCTATATATATTGAATTAAATTCATTTATGGTATCAATCTTTGTATATATTGAATTTAAACGTATTTGTGGTATAAGTCTTTGAATATATTGAATTTAAATGTATTTGTGGTATCAGAGAGATAAAAATTCATGAGATAGAAGAAAAATTAAAATTAAAATTTTATAGACAAGTCTATTCCAAACAATACATGTTGGCCATCTATAGTAGGGTTTTAACTAAAATTATCATTGTATAAGAAATATATAAAAATAGTCTATTAAATATATTATACCCATATAATATAAATAATATATATATATACTACAAATGTATAAGAAATATATCAAAATATATGCTATATACTAAATATATATATATCTAATACATATATACCTACATATAATATAAATATATACTATCATACACAAAGTTAGATGTGTTTCGCCACCGATATTTTCAATGCGTACCACCATTAACTTCATCCAAACATCCGTGCCCCTAAACAATCGTCCTTGATCCTTCCGCAACTTCCTCGCAAAGACAGGAATTCCGATTAAAAAACACAATTGCAGCACCTCGCCTAAGAGGCTAACCGTGACTTTCAGGCGAACCTAATTACAAATTCGAGATGGAACACTTGTTACTTACTATTTCATTGACAGGAGGCATGAATCCGATTTGTCGATGTTTTCACCGATGAAGTCCCGACCTTTCAAACACTTCTGTCATCTGTCCCAATATATTTAAAAAAGCATGAATTGTACTTGGATGAATTTATCGCTTCGAGCGAAAAATTGTAACATATTTAAGGTAAACGAAAAACTTGAAACTTTTATTTAAACATATGAAAGAACAGGGTGGATAATGGTTCTTTAGAAATGTTTACAGCCATAGTTGATTTAATAATTGATAATAATAATCCTTTCAAAAGCATTTAACAAGCAAACAGGCTATAATGATCATTTGAACATGCAGGACGATTAAACAGTACATAAACTATTTTACTATTAAATTTAGATTTTAAAAATATAAGTCTGGATTTATATTCCACCGTTCTCAATTGAAAAGGAAAATGTTAGTCATATGCCACTGAAATCCCAAAAAGAACTTGCTGAGTTGCCAACCGACACACATTTGAAACTTTACTTATTTCCAAAAAACCTGATTTGATGAATTTGGCTGCGTCATACGGACGCCAGAAATTTCCGTTCAACAGTAATAACACAGCATGGCCCTGAACCCTATACCTCTGCATGTTGTCTACGTAGTTATATAGACGCGATCTATGTTAAACACGTGACGATTATAATAAAATATAAAATTCCGATCAACTTTTGAAAAAATGTCGCGAGTGGGTTGCTCTACGTTCTGCACAACCAATTTTCATTCAGGATTTAATTATAATTATGTAACAAATAAATAAGGACATTCATCTCATTAGTATCAAATTTGGTTGTTACCATACTACCTACTACCCTCCTTCAAAATTATACTATATATACCATATATAATAGTATATAATATATATATATATAATTATTATATTATGTATAATTATATAAAATATATATATATATATATATAATATATATATTATATATTATATATATGTGTGTGTGTACTTGTGTTGTGTAGTCTATGTGTCGTAAATGCACATGTTCAAGGAGCCGCGAGCGCTGGAAAAAGTTTAAGACAAGCCGTCTGTTCTAATATACTTTATTTTAGTTCAGCTTTTCAATTTTTGCATTTTTTCAGTAAAACGATATTTTACACGACTCCCTCATTTATTCCCCAATATGGGAAATTTTGTAATTTCCCACAAAAGGAGATTGAGTTCTAAGCTTCGGTCTTTGTCAAGACTAAGCTTAGGTACAACTCCGTTTATGCACAGCTCTACTTGTTTCATTATTCTCAATGGAATCAAGAAAGGAACAGATGAAACTCTCTGTCAACAGTTTCTCTCCTTGAAATTTAGCAAGAAACAAAAAAATCGATGAAGTACAGTAACGCTCGTAAATAATAAAAACTCTTCGGCAATACGTATATAAAAAAAATTAAAATTTTATATTATTTATTATTTATTATTATTCATTATTTCATATATTTACATTAACAGTATCATTATTATTAATTTGATTATTATTATTTTTATTAATTATTTATTATTATTTATTATTATATATCTTTATTATTGATATACAGAGACCAATAAATTTGTTATATTATTTCTTACAAAAGGATTTACAATAGCTTGGACTTGAACTTGGAGTTGGACTTGGACTCGGTCTCGGATTCGGACTCGGATTCGGACTCGGATTCGGAGACTCGGGAACTCGCAAACGTCGCACACATCCACTAGGTTCTGGTCCATTCCTAGTTCTTCTATTATCATAATACTTATCACTTCTTTTTCAAACACTCTATCGATTCGCATAGATCGAACGAAATATAAACAATAACAGTACAAACTCAAATAGTGAACCGCAGCTTCATTTTATTTTAGTAAAATTAGTAATTCATATTAATTTTCATTTGTTAATTTATTTACTTCTTGTATAACATACTATGTCCTCACAAAATATTTATTATCAGTCTCGCCTCCCTTACCTGTTCTAACCTAAACCAGTATCTACCGATTACTGATAATATATATATAATCTCACCTCACTACAGTATTCATATACTATACAATACTATTATATATATATATATATAATATATATATAACTATATATATATATATACCACTATCATACTATCATATACGTAATATATATATTTATGCACCTACACTACATTATATAACTCAGTATATAATATTATAATATATATATATATAACTGATATATATATATATATACTATATATATACCTAATACTAATTAATTACCATATATATACCTATATATATATATCACTATCACATACTATAACATATACAATATATACACATATACTACTACTACTCATAATACCTATAAAATATACTAAACTACTAATATATATATATATATATATACCTGATATATATATATACTTATATATATTATATATATACTATAATATATATAGTGATATTCATATATATATATTATATAAATACATTATTATATATATAATAAACTCATCACATAATATATATATAACTCACCTATTACTACTACTACTATATATAACTATACATATCATCATATATATCATATCTGACATGATATATATATAAATATATTATATATTTATTTATTATATATATATATATATATATATAATATATACTATAGACTATCATAGTATATATATATATATATACTATAATACTATATACCGCATATATCAAATATATACTATACATATATAAATAATATACACGCCTAATATAATATATAAATAAAATAATAATTACCTAGTTATTATTATATTATATACATACTACATAATTTATATATATAGTTATAATATATATATATAAAACTAAACATATTTCCTGTAATAAATATTAATCTCATAAATAAAAGAGTAGAGAAAATTACTGCGTTAAAAAAATATGGCACATTGTCTCTTTCCAAAATATGGTTATCTCAATAATGGATAAGCTCTCTTCATAAACAAGTGTAATTTTTACACTAATAAATCACTTGCCTTGGAGCAAAAAAAAAACCTTCCAAATTTAGTTAAGCGTTTTATCAAAATTTTAATTAATATTTCACTCTAAATAATTTTTAACCGAACTATATTTTATTCACATAGGGATCAAAATTGCAACTTTAAATTTTTTTATTATGCCATTAAAATTTTCTGTTCTTATAAATATATTAATTATTAATATAATATATATATATTATATAATATATTATAGATTATAAGTATATAGTTATATTATATATTAAGTATATAATTATATATATTATAATATATGATACAAACGTAAAATGTTTGAGATGAAGAGGAATATAAAAAAAAAATGGGAAACTATTTATGAAAAGTTGTTGTGCCTTCAGAGTGAATTACTAAATGAGGAAATCAAAAACAATAATGATTATTAATAAGTTATTAATGTTTCACTTCGATTATTAAATATTCAATATAATAATTAGTCATTCAAATAAAAGGACATTTGTCTTATAATGATAACCCAGGCTTTTGTAATGCCAAACAGCTCTTTACACAAATTGCGTGTTTCTGCCTCTACGTATTGTGAAATTCTATACTTCTGCATATTTATAGTTTAAAGCTTAATTAATTTAATATTCACAAAATAAATAGTAGGTCAGGAGTTTAACAGTTTAGATTGAGATTATAGCATATAAAATAATGTAGAATATTTTCTACATTGCACTAGTGCTGGGTCTTTATAATACGGAGCATTGCGCTGCACAGTCGTTATCTATTTAACAAGGATACGTAATTAATAATATATTCTTTACATTTACAATAAAGTACACGAAAATATAATATAGTTCACCATCACTCTCTATAATTACTCTGTAGCAATTCTGACTTTTTAATGATGCAGACGCATCTTAAATACACCTCTATATTTCGTTCGGCGAGAGCAGAACACTCTCAAAATTCGAAAGTTTAAATAAGACCAGATGTTAGATATTCTCATATTACAACCTTCGTTGAGTTCCTGAGCGTACAGGAATTCCTTTAAGAGAGGCGTTCATATGACTGTTTGACGGTGTACAGGAATTAAAGTGATGGGGGGGGATCCTCGATTCTTACATTGATATAGCCTTTCCCTAGTGTACACACAGGGTGCGATTCCCCCCTTTGCCCCTCAATCGCAGTGACACAGGAACATAACAAAATATATAAAAACAATTTTTTTTGAGTAATTAACAATACCTTATAACCAATCGTAATTCCTTAATCTCTACAATTACTATACTCGCATTTTCATAACACCCATTATACAATATTATACCACACTTACAATTTATTCAATTAAACCACTTTCAACCATTAATTCGAATAAGCCAGGAATTTGAAACCACTTATGTCTCTCATTAATTGAGCAAAAAGAAAAAAAATCTTTTTTTATATTTTTTTTTTTTTTTTTTAATAAAACTTTGAATGAAACAGCAAATTAAAGAAAAAGGAATTCATTTTTTTTGACCAGGACTCATACCATTTTCTCTCCACACCAAATTAACTTACATAAGAAGATGGTTATTACTACTACCATAATACTAAGTTTACTACTATGGGAACCGACTCACGAGTCCACTAGCAAGAAGAAAGCAAATAATAAACAAAAAATACCAATTTGTTACTTTCGGGATTCTACCACTTCTCCTGTTACCAGTGTCCTCAGCGTATTTATACTTGATAAACCCTAGGTGATCATTCATCTCACAATTCTCTACAGCTTCTTTCTCATTTTCTTGATATATACACATAGTTTTTAGTTACTCGTAAAAACCCATAATGGACCAGCGGAAATAACACCTTTCTTTTCTAATTTACCCACCATTATACTGATAGATTCACTAACTTTAAGCTACAAATTTAGCCTTATTGAGAATCTTTTTGGAACGAATATATGCTATTTCTGTATACAACTTGAAGGTGCCAAAAGGCACTGGTCTTACGAGCATTAAAGCCTACTAATTTTTCAGGTAGGTACTCTGATGCTGACCGCGGCATTGAGCGGTTCCTTTGCACAAGAGACCACTTAGGACCCGGAATAAATTTACTGGGCCGAACATCAAAATTCTGTGGCGGTTTTATTCCCCTCTCGTTCATTAGACTGCAAATCTCAAACGAATATGGTGCAAATGGAAGGATTCTCAGAGCCCACTCTAAGCCTCGCCTTTACTATAGATTTACCATTGCATCTTAGGGTTAATTATTAGAGGCTCCTGGTTTCAATTATTTTCACATATATTCCGTTACTATTTGGGGCACTTCGCGAATGCGGTCGTAAACAATATTTTATCAATATCTGAGCAGGTTGCAGACATATGCAGAACATTGAGTCGTGAATTGAGTTCCCGATTTCGATAACAAGTCTTGTTATAACCCCGCAGAATGGAAATACTTCGCTTAATCAAAACATGCAGAACGGAGAATCATACAGTTTAGCCGTATCAAGGGATAAAGCGACACGGATATTGCTGAACCTATCGTTTACCTATGAACACCAACAGTAATTGTACCTCATTTACTATAATGGATTATTTATCAGATCCACATGAAAGTAGGGTCAAACTTCACATTATCTATCCTCCTTGTACCTCCCCCCATTTTTGGGCGGAAATTCTCTAGTTGTATTCTTGTTTTTCTATGGCATAATACTGCAAAGTATTAATGTAATTTTTTCACGCGGCTATGCAAATGAATTTTTGTGTGATACGAATTCTGCTCTTCAAAAACGGTCAATATGTTCTTTTGGACTTCCCAGTAGGTTCGTATTATGTAATTCTTGCTATCACATCTTCTACCAAATCTCTGGAATTATTATTCTCGCGACTCCTTGTAGAAATGTCAACTGCCAAAGATTAACTCTTTTAACCTTCGCAAATGAAATTCCCTCATAACATAGCCTTTCAATCCAGAAGGTTCTATTTCCCCCTTTCACTTTAGTTTCTGATGTACAGATTCGGTTCTCCTTGCTCGCTGCCCATGTCCTGGAAATCTATTATCCCTCCTTAAATATATCCATTATCTCATTTCAATCCCTTTTTAGTATAAGTTATAGGTTTACGAAGAAATCATCAAAATCGTTATTAATTAAACCCCTCATTGTATCCCCGCCGTGATTGCGCGCTATCATCATACCTGCTCCACTACTTCATATATTGTTTACTATTATCACTTATTATTACTAATCATTATTATTATTCATTATTATTATTACCAGCATTATTGATTATAATTATTATTATTATTTATTATTATTATTATTATAGATATTATTATTCATTATTATTTATTATTATTTATTATTATATATTATTATTATTATCAGTATTATATTATTATATTAAAAATATTCTATTAAATTCACACGTTCCTTCTACGACTCGCGTTCTAATTGTTCAACCCTTTTGTCAGTATTTTAAATGTAACCCATATTTACTAGACCTTCTCCCGTCATCCGTAACCACGTTTCCACTAGCGATCTGATCTGTTGGAGCGAGTACCGTCCACTTTCCATTTTCTATGAAGGCTAATTTTAATTCTAATTTCTTAAGAATCTTATAAAGTTTTTCTTCACTTCTACAGTCAGCAGCCTCCCAATAGCATACTTTTTTTTCCGAGCTCCTAATAATTGTAGTTCTAAAATCAAAGAGTCAAAGCCTTGCAGCTACCGACATCCTCACGCATAAACCTTATTTCTCGGGCACATTGATTTTATCTGTACTTTTCTTTTTATTAGTATATCATGATAATGCCAATTATTTGCATGTGCAAATTTTGCAACCCTTTGCGATTCGATATCAAATAATCATACGTTTTGCAATTTGCTATATTTTATACACATTAATTCCTTCGTGATTTCATGGCGTGGTATCCCATTTCTGCCTTCGCTCTTTGCTCAGCACCGTGCTATACAAAGAAAAAGATTTTAGTTGGATCCTCGTTTCCCATTAAGGCGCTCGCCATTGCAACATCACTCACCTTCGTGTACAGTTGCAACTCCGTTTCTTCACCAGGAAGCGATAATAAGGTAGCCTTTATCATTGCCGCCTATGCATTCTTTAAAAAGTCGTTCACGGCATTCTTTAGGTTCCATGAGTATTTTTCTTGGCCGACAGCACGTTATTATTTCTTCATTACATATTGAGTCAATGGTTGGCAATAGACCGGCAGCGTACTAGCTAATGTGTGATTCGGCAGAAGTGTACTTAGCAAGAAACGCTCTAAGTTGATATGGTTTAATGTTGACAGGCTCTGCAACCTTCACTATTGCCTCTATTTCTCCTGGAAACAGCAGAACTCCCTTACTCGCTAATATGAAGCCTAAAAACTCTATTCTTTTACCGCCAATAGCACTTTTATGGGAGGTTTAAGCAGAATTTTCATAGTATTTTTTACCTCTCTCAAACTATCTCTAAGTCGACAACAGATCTTCTATAGTTAAACTCGGAGATAAGTTATTATCATCTAAGTACACGAAGACGTTCTTTAACTCACTAAACAATATTGACAATGAGTCTCTGCCGGGCGCTAGAAGAGCACTTGTGACCCTGAATTAAGATAGGGGTTATGAAAGAGCATTAGATTTTCCCGAAAGGGGCACGTAATGTAAAGTACTTTGGAGTTTTCTTCCTGACAGGGATAGTTGTAATGAGGCCTGCGCAGGTTCCAGCTTTGTCGACAATTTTTGCAATGTTGCCCAATTGGAAAAATGATAATCCCTTAATTTTAGGCAGCTGCTTAATAATTATCGTGAGACCAAAATCCCTGGCATTGAAGCAGATCTCCAAATCTACCACCAGTCTACTCTTCACCATCCGATTTTGGCCATGGGATTGGAACGGACACTGGAAACTGCCAGTGCTCTTCACGAGCGTTTTATAACTCCCGACTCCCAGCAAACTTATTGATTTCTTCCCTTCCGCTCTCTTCATTATAAATGCTGCAATTGCTTCTGTTATTTTTCAATTTCTTATGGGCTATCCGCTAACCTCTAACATGGTACGGGTAATTTGTCCGCCAGAACTCGCATAGAATTTCTCTATTTAAAGGGCTAATTTTCATTCCCCCCTCCCCACTTTTTCAATAGTAATTATTACATCCGACTCCATCCCCTTCATCATTGTAGGTTGCAAAGATGAAGCGCCACCTGGCAAGGTTGCTCATTTTCAAGTTTAAATGGGCTCCCTCGTAGATAGGTTAAAAATATTATCTTCCTAATATTTCTTTAATTAGTTATTAATACATTTCATTCTCACAGAGAGGAACGTAGAGTTGAAAAGAAGAAAGAGGTAAAACAGAATTTTGTATATTCGAAGAGATGTCAAAAGTTTTATCGTCAATTGAAACGCAACGATTAGTCTCAAGGGTTCTGTTAGTAGGTAGTTGATTATTAAGTCGATAATAAAGCCATATTTTATTTAAGAAAGGCATGCCAGAAGAGACGTTAAAAGTTTAATGTCTGCTGAGGAAAGGTAAATGTCATAGAGTTTCCCCAAACCAATGTCGACCTTAATTAACTTTTTACTATAAATATTATAAATATCTCCATTTGCTGCCTTGACAGTGCCAATAGTGGCACCTATCCTTAGTACTGCGGAAATTGCCCTGGTTAAGGTCAAGAAGAAAAGAGTAAAAATTAAGTTTTATATCTAAAACATAACACAATTATTTACACCCGTCATCCCGCCTGACGCACGGTAGTTTTTTTCGAGTTGGTCAGATACTTCCTATACTCATTATAGTCGTACCAAATTACATGTGGCTATATCACCATTTACTTAATTCTAATGAACCCCTGATCCCCTTCAATCAAGGAAGAATTGAAAATTTCACTTTCTTCTTTAAAATCAACACAATTTTACCCTTAAAAAATGAGCTTCTCCCTGATTATTAAATCAAACAATTGTTGTTACTTTATTGCTATCTTCTCCTGCATGCGTAGGATTAACATATTTCAGTTTTAAATTGGGAAACTGACCCTCGCCGACCTCTTCAGTCACGATTTATTGTGAGAGTGATTTAATAGTTGGCCTAAGCGACTCACTGCCAGGCGTAGTTTCTGCCTCCAGAGTCACCGCATAATCACGATCCGCCATATCTCTCTAGAATTCACCTTCAAAATTCTATTCATTGCCTATAATCATTTGCCAACATTAATTATTTCTATTCCACCTATAAATTATTATTATAAATGAAGATACTAAAATATTAAAAAAAGTGTCATATTCATAATTATTATTTATAATTAAAAATTTTTTACCAGAAAAATTATTATTTTGTTATTCATAAATTAAAATTTCTTCTTCTTTCACTTATTATCATCATAATTAAAATTTTCAGTATAACTATAGGCAATTATTGTATATAATTATTGTCACCTATATTCATAATTGTAATTACATTATAATTTTATATAAAATATTATAATTGTATTTATTATAATCTCCCATATGCGTAGTGATTAAATTGACGTTATACCAATTTTTATAAGTGGGTGCTTGGCTTGAATTAGCAAGGTCTGGAATTATTTACAGACATATTTAAAATTTGAGAGGTCTATTAAACTGCCTTAAATTACCCTTGTCGTATGTACCCTTTCGTCGTTGCCATATGAGGATGAATACCATAGGCCGACTTAAAGCTTTATCCCCTGCTGGGAATAGATGGTTCTCTAGGAGTACGAGCACCTCTGCGCAGTTAGGAGTTTGGGGGACTATTGGGCGACTTACGTTGAAACATTGCACAAGGTAACCGACCCTCGCATTTGAAAGCACGGTGAAGAAATTTTTTGCAAGAAATTTTTTGCAAAAGAAGCATAAACCCTCCGTGCTCGCTTCTATCGCGATGTTGCCAAATCTCGAGTGGTTGGAGCCCTTTCCTCCTTGAATTTTGGTCAGAGTTTGCGGCGGTACGGTTTCCGAAGTTTGGCATAGCGTTTTCATCAGGTCTATGATGCTTCTAATGAGACGCGAAGCATCTCATTGGGTGCTCCTTATCTTGTGCAAGGCTCTATCCGGCGGCACCGATCCCTCGCTCCTCGTGCAGTGAAAGACTTCTTGCGGGTTAAGATTGAGAGTCGTAAACGGTCTCCTTCTCCTATTCTCCGTTTACGAGGACATTTTCTTCAGAGAGAGGTTGATTGGAATTAAAGATTTTGGACCGAGTTATAATAGTCATGCTTGTTCTTTGTTTTCAAATAATGGATAGATTTCCGTTTAGCAACTTGGGCAGTTTGATAAGTTTTTTTTTATCGGGCTATTACTCCGACTAATGTTACAAACTTATTATTTTGGGGAAATATTTGAAGTATGTGTGATCTTTTTTTCACTCTCACTTTGAGATGGCACATTTTCACCTTCACATGGTTATTTCACTACGTTTTCTGCTTACCCATTCCTTATCTATAGCTTCACTTTTGGTATGTTTACGTGAATCAGAGGGTTGTTTAATTCGAGTCACAGTGGTGGCACCCAAATCTGTTACTAAACGTTCGTAATAGTTATACAGATATATAAAAATATTTTAAAGTAAAAAGTATATAACATTTAAATATATTATTGAAATAAAGACACTTCAGATTAGTTTATTGGAAATATGCGAACACTGATGACGAAGAGACCTAGCGGATTGATATATATGAAAGCAGATGTCATTAAAAATAATAGGGACATTTGTCGTTGAATATAACCAGGCTTTGCGTCACACTCCAAACTCGGCTTACAAGTTTCCTTCGTTATTGTGAGAATTCGTATACTTCTCCGGTAAATAGAGAATTAAAGATAAGCGAAATAGTATTCAGAGATTGTAAAGAAGTTGTTGAAGTTAAATAAAAGTTTGAATGGTTTTGATTCATTAAAAACAATTGAGGAAAATATTTTGAGTAAATTGCTGGTGCTGGGTCTTTAATATCGAGATCTCTCACAGTCGTATATCGTTTGAAGCAAAGGGATGTACGTCAGATTTAATAATATAATTCCTTACATATCTAATTAAAAAGAGACGTACCCACGAAAATATGAAGGTATTATGTCCATCTACTCTAATTAAACTCTGAGCAATGCGAACTTTTAAGATGCGAACGCATCTAAATACACCTTCTATTCCTTCGCTTTCGGCCGAGAGCAGATCACTCTCAAAAATTCGAAAGTTTAAATAAGACCAGATGTTAGATATGCTCTCATATTACAACCTTCGTTGAGTTCCTGAGCGTACAGGAATTCCTTTAGATAGGCGTTCATATGACTGTTTGACGGTGTACAGGAATTAAAGTGATTGGGGGGGGGGATTCTCGCACTTCCCTACACATATAATATATATATATATATATACTATAATATATAATAAATATATAATTTATGATATATAATTAATATTATAGACGTGCGTCGTTATTGTTCAAAAATGGGACCTTCTTCCATTTAAAGGGAGTTTACGATATTTATCGAAACGAACCTTATTTTTCGATTGTCGTATCGAAATATTTCAATGCAATAGTGCGACCCTGTTACCATGAGTTTTTTTTTTATTATTTTTACTAAACGATTTACCCAAGGATTAGAATAGACAAAAGATACACCTGTTGAAGAGTCAGGGTCTCTCGTCCTCAGCGGGGGACGACGGGAAGGGACATCGACCCCCCTCTGTCCCTGCGTCACACGACCCCCTTCCAAAAGATATTATAAAAAAAAAAATCAAACAAAATTAACATATAAAATTAATTGCATGATAAAAAAAAATAACATGTGGAAACTTTTGCGATCTTTCTTATGGGTTTTAGGCTTAACACTTCAAACTGCTGGGCTGCACGAGCAGATTTTTTCTGCCATAATTGATTTTTTAACATTTTTTGTAAACTCCCTTTTAAAGGAGAAGTGCCTAATACCAAATTATATATAATCCTACTATAATTATAGTTAATTATATATATATATATATATATATATTTATATATATATATAATATAGTCTTAATAATGGCCTCATTAGTATAGTCAAGCTTATATATATATTATTATATTATTAATATAAATTATTATATTATAAGTATATATTATTATATATATAGTGATAGTGATATAGTGTGATATATATATATATATAATATATATATAATATATATAATAGTATAATATCTACCTTTATTATATATATGAATACGTTAATGAGTGTACGTATATATATATAATAATATTATATAGTATATATTGCTACTAAGATATACCTATATCATACTAATATGATATATATATATATATATATAGCTGAGTACGCAAAGGAACAGACTGGAGTGCGTATCCTGTAGAGTGGATTTATATATACTAATAATACCCCCTACTACCTAAGGTTATTACCAATATATATAAATAGGTATTATAAATACATTATACCTATAAGTTATTATTATATAATATATATATATATAGTATAAGATATATATATAAACAAGCAATAATATAATATAAATATATACTATATATATTATACCGAGATAAACTTTAAAGTATACAAAATATATATGATATATATAATATATATATATATATTTATATATAATAGTATACTATAATATATAAATCTCTTCCTTATAAACATAGAAATCGATAAGAAATAATTTCTTTATATATATGAGTCAAGAACTTTATTGTTATAAGTTAGGTTTTAAGTAGCTGATATAGTAAATAAATAATGTACTACACCGTGCAGGTGTACAGTACGGAATCTTAGCGAATGCCCCCCCCCTTATATTATTTGTCATATATAGGCAATGAGACGTATTACTAAAGACATGAAAGCGGTATATAAAACATCTATCTACATATCATATTTTTATATCTTTTAACTATGCGCGAGAGAAATATACTTTCTATGATAACATACTAGCACCTCATCATCTCGAGCGGGGAGCAGCCGTTTCCTTATAAAGGAGAAAAGGATCAAAACAAGCCAAAACACAACAAACAAAACAAAGAGGAACAAGTAGAGCTAGGCAACCCCGGCGTACCCGAAACCCGTTGCCCTAACGCAATTCCCCTAAGGTGGGCTCAGAGCAGGTAGGCTTTAACAAAGAGAGGGATTCGTGACCTTGAAAGAGCACACTATATCCTATCGCCACTTTATAAAACCTTATTCTGTGAAGATGGGTTCAGATGGCAGACGATCGAAAACCGAGATTAGTGCTCGCAATGGAAATTGCGAGGCACTGGCTTCAACAGCAACGGGCCTTGAGGCTGCAATCTTTCACCACCAATATTCATGTGCGACAAGCAAGGAGCGCACACTCTGTGATGTTACACAGAGGTCTATACGCACTTATAGGCTGGTGGATATGTCGTTATTATGAGTCAATTCTCTCTCCGCGAATATGTGTTGTCTTATATGGGTGTCACTGTCATCGGCAGAATATCAAGAGGTCAAAGAGGAGGTCAGAATATATGTAGGAAGACACGTATTATAAGTCTCAGCCTTATCCTCAACCCATATCCCAAAGGCGGTTGGAACACCGGAATCCACCCAAAATGTAAAGGAAATTAGTAACACAGTGAGATCGACAACTAAGACCCCTCAGTATATTAACTGGTAGTATATTTTTCTTTTTGTGTATTAGCAGTGAATAGTACAAGAGAATCCTTCACGCAAATGGCTGCGCAACAACAGAGAACCTCCTTCTCTCACAGATTCTCTTGAGGGCCAGCACTCTTGAGCAACGGAAAGATGAATATCAGTGTCTTCCAAGACTCCAATTACGTTTATGTGTCGCATCCGAAGCATAGCATAGAGGTCTGTTACGATAACATGGTGAGGAGCGTTTTGAGCTCCGTCGAAAGGTGGTAAGGAAAAGTTTTCGTTGTCCTTTTGAAGAGGAGATGTGAGGAGTTGAGTTTTTAAAGAGTTGACATTCAACAAGATTGCGATTACCCCACAGAGAAATTCAGACCAGATCGGCAATGGGACAAGAATTGAATCTGCAAATATATATCATATATAATACATTATAAGTACTATTATATTATACTTATTACTAATAATATATTAAGTGTATATAATACACTGAGGTTCGCAAGTAACTCTAATAACTCCATCATCCTAAGTACTATAGTCGTTAACGTTATAACCAACCTAACTACATATAATAACCTCTATAAATCCACAGCAATATATCATATTCAGTTATATATATTATTTCCCGCCATATAAATCATCTCTTCCCATATTTTGCATCAATCTTCTACTCCTGACGTATTCGTTCCTTGTGGTCCTCAAAACTTGTAATTGCGCGTGAGCTTTGCACCATTCTCTGCCTATCGTAAACTTTTCGTCTCTCTGTCTATCTACTTCGACATCCACTTCCTGATGGAAACATGCCGCTTCATTTCAGTCTGTGAACAGAAAAGGGGACCCTCTCCTCAACTATTCAATATATCTCTTGCTCCCTAACAGCCCGCCTTACTCTCTAAAAAGCGTACTCTCTCTAAAATCCTCATCCCTATAAGAGACAGGGTTGGACACACACTCCTGACATTCCTTCAAATTAAACCTCATCCATATATTTAGATCTCTCAGTGAACTCTTTCTAGAGTGGAGCGAGTAGCAACATCATCAATCGAACTCTATCTTCGAAAAGTCTGGCCCAACACCGTATTGAAATTTTCATATAACTCCCATCGCTTCCACAGGTGTCAATATCCCTTATCTCTGCGACCTTCTCTCTGATTTCTCTTTTTGCGGAAACGATCCTATTTTAAGTTATCACAGTTGTAGACGGCCCACCAATTACAGTGCTGTGGTCAAATCTATAGAATAGATGGTTATATCCTCAGGATTTCTGTCTCTTTCAATACACTTAAGTCTTCACATTTATTCATTAAAAATGATTGTAATCCCCCTCATCGTCGTATTACTTCTATCATCTATTCAACTCCTTTGCATGATGACTCAACTCTTTATTACTTAATTTTATTTTGAAGATGTCCGAACGTCAACAGAAAGTTGTGGATCAAGCTTAGAATGGAAGCCATGGAAACTACCCCGCATAATTTTCTTAGTTTTTAATTTCGGTATATGAGAGCATGGGTTGTATTTCAATTCTTCAGTTCCTTCATACCTTATTGATCACGACATAATCTTCCACAAAACCACAAAATCATTTTTGAACACACAATTAAACTTTCTAAGCAAGCCTCTAAGAGGTTGGGTGTTCGAATGGCCTCCAGAATTTCTACACAACCCATCCCAGTTTCCTTGATCATTTAACGCCCGGTGAGACGTCAGTCACCCTTAATAGGAAATAATACACTACATCTGTCCATCATTCACAGCCGGTACTCACTCTTAATTTGTGTGAGATTGTATTTCAGTACAAGAACGTTTCATCTATTACAACTCTTTTTGTTCTTCACAAGTTCCCTGTCATTTTCTTCCTCAAGTGGAATTGGTGCCTGCCCTCATTTACTCTTTATACTTATCGCAATATACCAACCGGCACCTGCTTCTTCCTGAAACTCTCTGGGCGAGCTTATTCCCCCTCGCCACAATTAGAGGAGGCTCGGCCCTGCACTCCCTTGCTGACAACATATCTTATCCTTTCTCCTATTCGATAATCATCCATTAATGGCCACAGATTTTAATCCAACTCACTCAGGCTTAATCTGTACACCTCTCGAGCTCTCTACGGGAGCTAATTACTCTTGGAACATCCACCTTCCTTTACCTATTTGCCTCAGACACCTTATGAGGTTTCTGGTCCATCCTTATCAAGACACCTGTGTCGAGGAGTAGTCAGGCCCTTTGAACTGGATCAGACCTTTTGCAGAGTTACGGCCGTAACTCTTGGTGGAATCTGGAGCCTCTTGGTCTTTGCCCCTACCATAGGAGAGAGACACATTTATTTGATATATGTTATATATTTATATATATATAATTAATATTATATATATATCCACCTATATACCAATTACTATGATAATAAGTAATATAGTGGCTATTTATATTAACCTAATAGTATTATATTTAACTATTTATGATAATAATATCACCTCACCCCACTACTACTAATATATAAATATATATAATATATATAATTACATATTGAGAAAATGGGTATGATGTCTGGGGAAACGTATGTTTCTAATCCGATGACCAAATACTCCTAATAAAACGTCCAGACCTTTATATTACAATTAATTTATTAAATATAATTATTATTCATATCTCTCTTCTCTTTTGTGGCAAGATGGTTGGCGGATTGAGATTACTCTCGGAATCATCGTGAGCTAAAAACGAACTAAAAACACTTTACTTGTAATGGTAGATTATCATATAAAAAATTTTTTTTAAAAGCTAAATTAGTATATTAAAAGAAATACTAAGTTGAAAAAAATGAATCAGCTTATACATAACTATTGAGAGTGATAAATTACAAATTAAAAGCGGGAGGGCATTGTTAGAACAATATCCTCCCGCTTTCAAACCTTTATTATATCGCAGATATCTTGATGACTGTTTCATCTTTTTCAAAGACCAATCTCCTCAATTTTTGAACCATACTATTGCGAACATACAAATATTAAATTTACTATGGAACTTGAAAGTAAAGGTCGTCTTTCTTTTCTGGATGTAATTACAGAATGAAAGACAAATGGTTTCTGCACTTCTGTGTACCGTAAACCTTCCTCCACCAATCTCGGTACAATTTTTTTTCATTTTTATCCTTTACGTTTTAGACCAAATAACATATTACGTAAAATAGATCTTGCGTACAAGATATGCTTTGACTGGTCTGGATTCCACTTAGAAATATCATCTTCGTAAAATTTTCACTTGTAATTTATTCCTCCTTTAGTTTTTGGATAAAATCTTAACTGCTTTTCTGGACCACATCTTTCGTCCCAAGTCCCAAAGTTTTTGTCCTGAATTAGCCATATATCTTAAATTTCCGTTTGTAGGTCTCAAAATCACAGACTTAAACTAAATCACTCAGAGAGATCCTGATTCAGGCATGTCTACATATTGATGTTATATTCATTTCATTTAAACCCCTTTAATATTGGATCATTTTTTCACTTTAAAGAACGCATCCTCAAAATGCTTATAGATCCTTTGTTATTATTTACTCCATGATTGCCACATAGTGAAAACTTCCCTTCAACTCTTAATTTGGATCTCAAATCACAAGGGGCTCTTATTTCTAATCAGCAACCAGGAAGCTTCCGCAATTCGTGACCATGCATTTACAGCAGCACCACCAATCTTTGATGACAATTTCTCAATATTAAAAACTTTTAAGTCAACGAATGAGGGCAGAATTATCGAATATTTCTTTACAAAAAGTCTTAATCCATCCTTCGACAACATGTCGTGTTACACTCGATTACACGCTGTTTCAATATTTGATAGATCCGGAACAATCAACCACCTAAACGGGACAATTCGGTTCTTTGTCTCCATTCATCTAGGTCCATACTAAGGGACCTGTTCCTTTGTCTCCTTCTGAATGTTTCGAAGTGTAGTTTTTTTCGTTCTTTGGTTGACTTGGTTTATCTAACTTTTATCATTGTACCATTCTCCATTTAACTTTCATTAATTAAAAAAATTTAGTTACTGTGCTATAAATTTATATTCCAGTTAATTTGTAATTTATCACTTGCACCCTAGCAATTGCTCATATATAAACTGATAACTTTTTTTCTTTAACTTACCATTTCTTTTATACAAATCATTTAAATTTTTTTTTAAAACTTTTTAATATTTTTCATTTTATACAGTTTCCAATAGCAGTGTTTCTTTTTTGTTTTTAGCTCACTGGTGTTGGATTATAATACTCCGAAACGTTTGGAAGAGAGCAAAGATGTTACATATAATCTATTTTATAAATTAAGTGTTAATATCGCTGGTAATTATTTTTTTTTTTTTTTGCTAGCAAAATAGATATTCGATATATAAGGGAACAAGAAAGAATGGAAAGAAAAACCAAACATCCTCCATACATAGGATGTACTTCCGTAAGAAGAGTCTCTTGGAGTGTGAAGAATATATATATATATATATATATATATAATATATATATATATATATATATAATATATAATATATATATATAATATATTTATATATATATATATATATATTATATACTGATATATAGTATATATATATATATATATATATATATATATATATTATATTATTAAAAGGGCAGAGGCAGAAATAGATATTTACACAAAAGGCCGAAGCAATACCTTTAAATACGCGTTTTAAAAGTGCGCCAAACCAAAGGACATAGACAAAATAGTGAATAAAAAATGATCTAATTTAAA
>JABUQX010049243.1:12500-15000 GCA_015478945.1 Trachelipus rathkii | reverse complement strand
AATATATATTATATTAAATAATATATATATAAATATAATATATATATATATATTATATAGTATATTATATTATATATATATATATATATATATAATATATAAACACAGAATGTTAGTTAGAAAATCAATAACAAAATTTTAACTCCATTGCTCCATCCGCTTTGAATTAGTAAATGAATTAGATGCTACCTTGTTTTTCTTTTTGATCTCCAAATGGCATTTGCTCTATTCTGGCACCTTGTTCTCCAATGCGTAAGCAATTTATGCTCTCGCAAAGCTATTTCGACCGTAAGTTATCCTTTTCAAAGTGGCAACAAAACATGTACAAGTGTGTGCTAATCAGTTGTGAAAAAACATTTTTGACTGTAAAGTCTATCATGCTAAATTCTATTTTTGATGATATCTCACACTATTTAGAAATTTTTTTTTACATCAAAATTGTTCAAAGCAACAAAAATAACTGTATGTCATATCAAAATTGTTTTAAAAATAAATAAAATTTTGAAATTTTGTAGGTATGCAAAAATTGTTTTTAAATATATAATAATAATATATATATTATATAATATATATATATATATATATATATATATATATATATATTATATATATATATATATAAATATAATTATATATATATAATATAATATATTATATATATATATATATGATATATATATATGATCTGACTGTCGTCGGAGTCAGACGCATAGAAAACAGCTGGGAAGGAAGAAACGAGAAGAGCAAGAGAAGGGATTGGAAACAGATTGAAGAGGACTGAAAACTTCAGAAGAGCTACTAAAGAAAGCCTCAAATAGTTTTTACCTCTAAGGAAAGCATATTTTATATTGACGCATGAATTGAAGCCGAATTATTGTCTAGAAGTAGCGGAGAAAGTTTATAAAACTTAAGAATATATTTAAAATATTTATTAAATAGAACATTTCGAATTTAAAATCAAAATTTATAATTTAAGCCAAAATTAATATTTAAAAACTTAAGAGGAGCAACAAAATTTTCTATCCAGGTCTCTCTTAGTTTATTACATCCGTAGCTGAAATTAAGAAGCTTTTTAAAACTATTTCTTTAGAAAATTCTTTAATTATATATTTTAAATTGTTTCCGTTAAAATAAATGCAGGAAAATTTCTAGGGACTTACTGCTCGATAATGGATGATATTACGGCGCAGTCCAGGGGATATGAAGATTTTCTTCGCAGTTATAGCGACAGGAGCTAGCAACCCGTCCTTTAATTTGGCTTTTGATTACTTCTGGACCAGCGTGGATCTTATGGTTAGAAGCAAAATCGCTGGAGAAGTCTGAGAGAATGAGTTTTGACCTAATGAAGATTGCTAGTTCTACTGAAGGGCGAAAAACCCTACCTTGAGAGGTTTAACCGAGGACTGGCGTCGGTAACCATTGCACCGAGAAATGGTCTTCTAGAGTGCTTCTATTGTTAAAAGTTTCGGGCCAGAAGAAGAAGATGCTGGACAACAACTGACAGGGCGAAAGCCCTTCCTGGGAGTTGTTTTAGAGATACGTTAATATATAATATATAATACAAATATATATATATATATATAATATATATATATATATATATATAGAATATATATATATATAATATTATATTATATATATATTATATAATATATATATATATAATAATATATATATAATAACTCAGAGGCGACTCTTGCACTCTTGCACTCGTGCTACTCGTGCTACTCGTGTTCAGCACGAGTTAACATTATAGAAAGATCTATTTTGAAATTCATAAATTACAATAAAATTCTCTTCTTTTTTTTGCGAAAGGTGATTAAATAAAATGAAATTATTACATATAAATATAAAAGATTATGCAAAATTAAAACGGAAAAGTAAGAAAAACCGCTATTAAATAACGCTTTTAACCCATTAAAAATGGCGCAGTCTGCCCAGATCGAATAGCGGAGATGGCATCTGTGAATTTAGAGTACAAAATTGTTTATAAATCCACAGTTTATTAATGTTATACACTGTTTAATAAATAATATGTTAATACTATACATAAGTAAATAATAATTTTAATACAAATTTTTTATTAATTGAAAAGACGAGTTTTTATATTTTGAATACAATTATCTACATTTCTTATAAATAAAACTTTCATTTAAAAGTATCTTAATTTCTTTGGTCATTTTTTCGTCTATTCTGTACTTTCCCCATATATATATATATATATATATATATATATATATATATATATATATATAATTATATATACTATACATATATAATCATATATATATATATCAATATTATATAATATATATTATATATATATATAAATATATATATAATTATATATATAATATATATATAATATATATATATATATATATAATAGATATAATTAACTATATATATATAATATATTATATTATATATAATATATATATATATATATATATAATATATTATATATATATATAATAATATTAATATATATATATATATA
>JABUQX010049243.1:0-2500 GCA_015478945.1 Trachelipus rathkii | reverse complement strand
TCTCAAAATAAAATATGCTCGACTGAGAACGTCGACATGCACACTGTTTTAAGCGCCGAACTGTTGGGTAACTGTGTTAAGCCCACGCAAAGTCACTAACATATTTAATAGAAAATGTCTTTAGATAAAATTAAAAGAATTCAGCAAATAGGTTAGTTAAGGAATATCTTCAGTATGTGATTTATACAAAATTATTAGCAAAGTAGCAAGTCGTGTAACTTTGTAACCACGGCCTCAGTAACTCTGATTATAATTTAGTGGTAAAAACAGGGTCCCAATTAAGAGGGTCCACATGTCCGAATGTCTGACGATTTTTTTTAGATACCCAAAGTAGGTCGTTAAAAAGGGTCCAAATAAAGGATTGATTTATGCCAATTTGATTATTATAGTAGCAAAGTTGTAACTCGTGTAACTTTGTAACCACGATCTCAGTAACTCTGATTATAATTTCGTTGTAAAAAGTGAGTCTTAATTAAGATGGTCCACATGTCCGAATGTGTTACGATTTTTTTTTTAGATACCCAAAGTAGGTCGTTAAAAAGGGTCCAAATAAAGGATTGATTTATGCCAATTTGATTATTAAAGTAGCAAAGTTGTAGCTCGTGTAACTTTGTAACCACGGCCTCAGTAACTCTGATTATAATTTCGTTGTAAAAGCGGGTCCTAATTAAGAGGGTCCACATGTCCGAATGTCTGATGATTTTTTTTAGAGACCCAAAGTAGGTCGTTAAAAAGGGTCCAAATAAAGGATTGATTTATGCCAATTTGATTATTAAAGTAGCAAAGTTGTAACTCGTGTAACTTTGTAACCACGGCCTCAGTAACTCTGATTATAATTTCGTTGTAAAAAGCGGGTCCCAATTAAGAGGGTCCCTATGTCCAAATGTGTGACGGTTATTTAGGGACCAAATGTAGGTCATTAAAAAGGTTCCAAATAAAGGATTGATTTTTGCCAATTTGATTAAAGTAGCAAAGTTGTAACTCATGTAACTTTGTAACCACGGCCTCAGTAACTCTGATTATAATTTCGTTGTAAAAACCGAGTCCTATTTAAGAGGGTCCACATGTCCGAATGTGTTACGATTTTTTTTAGATACCCAAAGTAGGTCGTTAAAAAGGGTCCAAATAAAGGATTGATTTTGCCAATTTGATTAAAGTAGCAAAGTTGTAACTCGTGTAACTTTATAACCACGGCCTCAGTAACTCTGATTATACTTTAGTGGTAAAAATTGGGACTCAGAGTTAATGAGGCCGTGGTTACAAAGTTAAGATTTTTTTAGAGACCCAAAAGTAGGTCGTTAAAAGGGATCCAAATGCAGGTTTGATTTTTGCCAATTTGATTAAAGTAGCAAAGTTGTAACTCATGTAACTTTGTAACCACGGCCTCAGTAACTCTGATTATAATTTAGTGGTAAAAACCGAGTCCCAATTAGTAGGGGCCACATGTCCGAATGTCACGATATTAAGGATTAATTTTGCCAATTTGATTAAAGTAACAAAGTTCTAACTCGTGTAACTTTGTAACCACGACCTCAGTAACTCTGATTAATTTCGTTATAAAAACCGGGTCCTAATTAAGAGGGTCCACATGTCTGAATGTTTGACGATTTTTTTCAGAGACCAAAAGTAGGTCTTTAAAAAGGGCCCAAATAAAGGATTGATTTTTGCCAATTTGATTATTAAAGTTTCAAAGTTGTAACTCGTGTAACTTTGTAACCATGGCCTCAGTAACTCTGATTATAATTTCTTTGTAAAAAGCGGGTCCCAATTAAGAGGGTCCACATGTCCGAATGTCTGACGATTTTTCTAAGAGATCCAAAGTAGGTCGTTAAAAAGGGTCCAAATAAAGGATTGATTTATGCCAATTTGATTATTAAAGTAGCAAAGTTGTAACTCGTGTAACTTTGTAACCACTCTGATTATAATTTCTTTGTAAAAAGCGAGTCCCAATTAAGAGGGTCCACATATCCGAATGCCTGACGATTTTTTTAGAGACCCAAAGTAGGTCGTTAAAAAAGTTCCAAATAAATTATTGATTGATGCCAATTTGATTAAAATAGCAAAATTGTAACTCGTTTAACTTTGTAACCACGTCCTCAGTAACTCTGATTTTCATTTTGTTGTAAAATGAGTGTCCCAATTAAGAGGGTCCACATGTCCGGATGTCTTACGATTTGTTTTTAGAGATTCAAAGATGTGTATAATTTTAGAACGATATTCGAAACACATTCGCGACACATTCTATTTTATTTATTTATTTATTTTTTTTTTTATTAGATTTATTTATTATTTATTTTTATTATATATATATAATATATATATAATATTATAATATATAATATAATATTATAATATATATATATATATATATATTATATATAATATATATAATTAGATATATATATTATATAATATTTTAATATATATATATATATATATATAATATTATTATAATATATAAATATATTATATAATAATATATGTATCTCTCTCTTGTTGG
>JABUQX010049242.1:0-18286 GCA_015478945.1 Trachelipus rathkii | reverse complement strand
ACAGCCCTGTCACCTCACCCACACAGACAAGCTCACAAACCCACCCCCACACCAGACACAACTCAAAGCGCCACCGCCACCCAACAGTCATTCATCTGTCCAAGCCACAGCCACACTATCAAGTCTCTCCAAACAAGCTTGCCCGATGTAACCCTATCCGGAATCAATATTTTAAAATCGTACCGCGCTGAGACGTTGGATTTGTTGCCGCACGCACCGTACAAAATAGGCGCACCCTCGCGCCGAATTTGTTGAGTCGGCCAACCCTTATTTATTAATAATATATTTATTCTATATATATATATCTGCTTATATATAATTAATATATATATATATATATATATATACGTTTAAGTAATTTCGCTTTGAACAAAAATTGCCAAAAATTTTCATTCCGTTTCTTTATTTTTTTATAAGTAAATGGCTAACTATAATTATTTATAGTACAACAAAAAAAATGGCATAAAACAAGAAATTAGGAAATAATTATGATTATTGTCTAAAAAACCACAAAAATAATAATAATTAAGTCTGTCACGCAACGAAATTTGCATGATAATTTAATAATAATATATTAATTAATTTATATAATAAATCTAACTAATAATAAATAATAACTTCAATAATCTATTAATACTATGTGTAACCAATATATGACTAATTACCAAAACGGTATTATATTTTATAACAAACATATATTTATATAAAGGTTAACTTCTCCAATCATACAGAAAGTGCAATAATATTTAATTAATGATTAACATTTTATTTCATTGTTTCTAATTTTTCAAACTTATCGAGAAAATAATAATGAATCTCGATTAAAAATTTAAGACAAATCACATCATATCTAATATTATCCGCAACACACAATATGCCTAAAACAACATCATCTAACTATATACTCTTTTTTAGCCTGAATTGGCAACAAACTTTCAATCCTGAATTCCACTCGTATCATCCTCTTCCTCTCCATATTTATTTATGAGACTAAAACAATCTATCACAGCATCCTATCACCAAACCAGGGAAACAATCCTAAACGATGTAATGATATGTACATTCAATTAGTAGGGCAAAACAAACCAGAATAACTGCTTAGTGGGAACTTAAAAGCAGAGAGAAATCAACATATTATATAATCATATATATATAATATTATATTGATATATTAATATATATTATATAATTATAATAATATATAATATAATATATATATATATATATATATATATATCTATTTTATATATCCTTATATATATATAATATAATATATTATGATATATATATTATTATATATACACATGATATTAGCTGCATATCTAATTAATATATATATATATTATTATTATATATTATTATATATATATATATATATAAATTATTATATATATTATACTATATATATCTGATGCTAAAAACAGCGATAACCAAATGAAAAACAAAGGTTTAAAATTTATTTCGCATTATTTCATAATATTATTATTATTATTATTATTATATTATATTTGATATTATTAAAAAGTTTTTAGTTAGCGTTGAAGTGATGACCAAAGACAGATAACGATTAAAAACAAAGCAATCATGAATTATAATTAGCGTTTTACCGATTGCTCTACGATACATATGAATAGATTATATATTTATTTAGTTATTAAAAGTATTTATTATAGTAGTATTATTTTATATATATATATATAATATTATATATATATTATATTATATTTAATATATATATATATAATTAAGAGTAGGAGAAGAAATGATCGCGTAGTCCTTTAAAATCAATTGGTTTCGTCGCCGTCTCTACCCATAAAACGACGAACTGCCCCCACGCCACTCCTTTTCTACTCTCTTTTCGCTCTCTATTTGCCATCTCCTCTCTTCTCTCGCCATTATATAATATAATATATATTATATATATATAATATATAATATATTATATATACGTATAATTATATATATATATATACAATATATTATAATAATTATATATTATATATATTAATATATATTTAAATTATTATATACTGGTAATTCTTTTGCAAAGTTATAAAATCTTTATTTCCGACAATGTTTTGAATTAGGATATACTCCCAAAATGTTTTAAAAAATTCAAAAAGTATAATAATAATAATAACAATAATATATAAAATAAATTAATATATAAATAATTAATATAATAATAATAATTATTAATAATGAATAATAATATTGATAAAAAAAAATAAATCACAAAAATTTCGATCAGTGAATATTCAATAAGCCTTACCCCTCCCAACTATTATTTATTATTATTAATGCAATTATCACTATAGTTCTAATTTCACTCACATTTTCTTTCTCAGAAATAATAAAACGCGGAAAATTTTGACTGTCCCGAAAATTAATTAGTAATCCCGCCTGTTGTTTATACTTAGAATATTCTTAACTACTATCATTATTATCTTACATTTATTTTTATAAACAATTTAATCATACCTCCATTGACTCAAAAGGAAACAAAGCTGTGCTGAAACTTAATTACATTTTTAGTATTATACAAACAATACTTTTATTTCATATCTATTATAATTTTTGTATATTTTTCTGCCATTATTCATTCTCATGTTACTGTATTTTAATTCTTTTAAATTTTTAAATTTTTATTAATTATTATTATTATTATTATTATTATTATTATTATTATTATATATTATTTTTATTATTATTAAAACATCTCCCACTTTTTGAGGCGATCGTAAGACGTGAAAGCAGAATATCGAATATTAAAACAACTGCAAATAAAATAATGATAATGAATAATGATAATGATAGGCCTTATTGAATGTTCATTGCCTACAGCTCAACTTTGAGTAGCCGACCCACCCGGTGAGTTGCTGTGCGCTGGTGCAGTGGACCGATGAGCCACACAATTTCAGCGTCCTTTTGCGGTGCTGTGCGGTGTAAAAAAAAAAAAACAAAAAAAAAAAAAAAAAAAAAAAAAAAAAAAAAAAAAAAAAACAGTGTGCTACTACTCTATAGTGTGCCGCGGTGCTGTGGTCCACATCTTGCATGCGAGAATACTATATATATAGTTATATATATATATTATATATATATATATATATATCTAAATTATAATACTACATATATATATATATATATTAACTATATAATATACTATATATATATTACGATATAAATACAATTATTATATAGTTTTATAATATAATATATATCTCATATATATATTATATATCATATATATATAATATATATATAATATAATATATATATTATATATATCTATCTATTAATATTAATTATATATATACTATATATAAGTATATTATTATTTATATTATAATATATATATTATATTATTATTATATATATTATATATATCATTAGATAATTTTATATATATATATATTATAATATAATATATATATATATATAATATATATATATATAATTTACGTATATATATTTATATAGATATATTTATTAATTAATTATATATTAATATATGTTTATATATAATAGATATATATATACTATTATAATATATATATAATATATATATATATATATATTTATTATAATATATTATATATCTATACTTATATATATTTATTATATATATATATTATATTAGTTTATATATCTTATATATTATATTTATATATATCTATACTATATATTATTATATTATATATTATATATATATTTATTTATAATATTTTTATATATATATATTATTATATATATATATATATATATACTATATATATATATTTATGATATACTATATATATTAATTATTTCAGTTGCTTTAAAACCCTCTCACAGTACTTTACAAATAGTTACTGACATTTCATCAAACTTTTAGAACTATATGTTACATATATATTATATTTAGATATATTGAATTTATAAATTATATATATTATATATAATTACTATTATATAATATATATATATATATAAAGATTTATATATACTTATTAATATGGTGTCTCAAAAAAAAATGTACTAACACTGCTGCTTTTTGTTTCTTCAGTGGTACTTTCTTACTTTTCTTAAAATCTAAAAATTCATAAGAGAGAGTTTCATTAAATGCTATTGGACCACCGGAATCACCACGGGGAAATAGTTAAGACCGTTCAGACAGGAGTCTCATAACCCGGCCGAACACACGCACCCGCGGCCATTGCCCGCTATCAGGGGAAATTTAAGCGATGGAATCTTCAAACGTCAACAAGAAAACCGTATTCTGGACGACACGACATCCACCAATCCTGCAAAGGAAGAGCAGGTTCCAGAAGCCCTTATCCGATCTGCACAGAAATCTCTACGACAAACGGTTCGAGGGACCACATCTCAAAAATAGCGTCATGCTTTTGAACGCCTTACGCTTGAGAAATTGTACTCCAACGACTTACTCATGCTCTCAATTGAAGGGACACGTTCCGACGGAGACTCATTTGGTGAATGTTACCATGGTTAACATGTAGCAAGAGTGCAAGGTTCCCACATAAATGTCTGAGCATCGAGCCACCATTACATTATTAAATGCTCATTACATCGCCATAATTGTACCTCTGGGGTCATTGTTATATCCCTGTTTTTAAAGCTGAACACCATTTAAAACCTACTAGCAAATGTGTGGTGTGGATTTCAGCATTGGCATCATGACGTTTTTATAACGAGCCGTCACCGGACAAGGTACTATCCTTGCTCCAGGGTCGGTCGGTCCACACCATACGAGATGTTTGGTATAACGACGTGTTTGACTTTACTTTCGGCAAAGATAGAGGCACCTCCCCCAATACCATCGCGATTTAAGAGCTCACTCGATGCAGCCTTTCCAAACACATGGATTGGCGAGGGTAGTATTGAAATACCTGCGGTTTCCCCAGTTCACGCCAATGAGTTTTTATTGGATACTCAAAGGCACAGAAGTTTTATCTCAAACCAGAGAACGATTAAAGCATTGAAGTCGCGAACTTCCAAATAACTGTTTCCGTGTTCGCTTTGCGATCCATTCCGTTCCGCGTTAGTGTTCTGGACAATGGCGTATCATTTTGAACATGATCTTTATACATGATGTCCTATCATTTAAGCTTTATTAAACTTGTCACTATGTCTAATAAAGTTTGTATAGCTTTCAAAGTGTTAGTACATTATTATATATACATACTATATTATATATATATATTAATATATTATATTATAATATATTTATATATTAATATATATATATATTATATATATATATATATTATTTTATATATATATAATTATATATAATTACTATATATAAGCTATATATTAGTATATATAATATATATATGCTTCCGGTTGCAATTGTATCGAATAGTCGATTTAAAGTCCTCTTACTAAACAAAAGAAATGTAGCAAGGCTTCAAAGCTTGCAACATCACAATCACTACATCGATTCAGTATTTAGGAAAAACAGCAATGTTTTTTTTTTTAGTTCTTCCATTACAATTTACAGCACAATATCTAATAAATAATATAATAATATATAATCAATTATATAATATAATAATACTAAATTATAATATAAAATAATTAATAAAATAAATAATAAAACTATAACTTTATTAATGAGGATTAAGTCCAATTTTAAAATTCTGTAAATTTTAATTTTATATACGGTATATATATATATATTAAATATATATATATTATATATATTATTATATATATATATATATATAAATATTATATATTATATATATATTATAGTATATATGAATATATATAGTATATATTATTTAAAATTTGCAAATTTTAATGTATATATACGGATATCGACTATATATATATATTAAATGTACTAGTGATTATGGGCGTGTCATACGTATATAAAAACCATTATCCACTGAAGCAAAATTAAATTCGGTGAATGAAAAATTATAAAGAAATTAAACACGCTACAAAAAAAACTTTAGTTATTTAATAATCAAAGCCCTTTTACCATTAGAATGATTAATCATAAAAAATAAATAAAAAAAGATCAATTTTCAAAAGAGTCGAATCGACTCCAAGTCAGATCCATTTTAAATTACTTAAAACATCTGCGTCCTTTTCAGGTCAATATTTTTTATTACCAGACGTGTTTAATTGTTTTCCTTTTCTTTCTTTCTTGCTTTATTAATTAAAATGAATTTTTTAATTAGTTTTTTGGCTGATGATGAAATGAACGATCCTTTTACAAAGCTAATCACGACGCTATCCACTTAATCAAAGAATTTACAATTCTGCATGTCCTACTGAAGAATAATGAAACACAAGATCTCATGAACTCTTGCTCTCCTTGAAATAGTCTTTCGTGTGTCACTCCCCCCTCCCCAAGTAATAAAAAAGGTAATTAAAGAATAATCATATTTACTTTTTATATTTTCAATCTGCAGTGAAATTTAAATATGGTAAAACTGGATAATTACGTAACATATAATAACATTTATATATGGTAAGATTGAATAATTATACAAATATCGACATTTAAATATGGTAAAATTGGATAATTATGCATAATATATTTAAATTTAGTAAAATTGGATAATTATGCTACATATACTGACATTGAAATATGGTAAAATTGGATAATTATACAACGTAACATTTAAATTGGTAAGATGGGATAATTACATAATATATAACAACATTTAAATACGGTAAGATTGGATAATAAATAGAACTAACTTTTTATTGAGCTTCCTATTGGATGAGAATAATGTGACAAAATAAGTCTTTCACATGACAAATTGTTTTTTTCCCACTCTCACTGTCAAAGAGATTTGGTTACTGTGTCTAAACGTTTTTCGGAACAAGATACATTAATATATATGCTTTGATAGTCTTCTGATGAGGCGCCTATGAAAATCGGAAGCTAATTTTTTTTCCTTATATCTTTCTCCCCTCAAAATCATATGTTTGTCGTCTTTCTTGTAAGCACTTCATTTACTCTTTATTCCCAAAAGTCTGCTACACAATTGACATCAATACGGTTAGTTTTTTTTTTTCAGACCCAGTAATACTACCATAATAATAATAATAATAATAATAATAATAATAATAATAATAATAATAATAATAATAATAATAAATTTTAATTGCAAGAACTTCTTTGAGCTTATTATTTGCCTTCGGTTCGTATTTTAACTCGGAGCTTTCAAATTATAATAAACAAGTACTGACATATTGGATTGGCTAGCATCGAAATTTTCGTACGTCGCATCGCGAGTTACTTGACACTTACCCGAATCAAGTCATTTTTCATGCACCGCACACACCTGCAACGGTGCGATGGTTGGTCAATCTTGTAATACATCCTTATATTAATATAAAAGTCAGGTTCTGGACGTCATAACTTCGTAAAAACCATTCACTGACAACTTGATATAAAGTCGGGCGTGTTAGTTGCAAAATAACAATGTCTACGGAATATATTTATATATATATATAATTATATATATATATAATATTCTATTATTATATATTAAATTATTATATATTACTGTTATTCTTATATATATATTATATATATATATATATATATTATATATATATAATATATATATATATATATATATACATATATTATGATTAGAGATTATGAAAAGGAAGAGAGAGATGCAAATAAAAAGAGAGAATAATTTCGAGAGCCCTAATTTAATATAGGTTTGACCGTCCACCGCACCGGTGGTAATCCGGTGTCGGCATACACATTCCACTATCCTGGGCGGTACCGGAAATTCAGTCATGGTCAACCTCTAAATGGACACACATTGGAAAGAGCTTAATCTTCTTCTATCCATAGCAGTGGAAGGAGGACGCAACACCCGAAATTGAAAATCTTTTCACAGCTCATGATATGATGATCTGAAAGATATCAAAATTAACATTTGTTTTTACCAGTCGATGCTCGTGTACCAACTTCACCGTGTCAAGTGTATCTAAATTCACTTAAAAAAACGACCTTTTCGGGCTCATATGCCACCAACACCATTATCCACGGCGTTATTGTTGTTTTCTTTTTCTCTTTTTACATAGCCAACTGTTCGATTTTTAATGTCTTTTGGAATCTCTGCCAATTATTAATTTACTTTGGAAAATACCTGTGAATATTTAAAATGTGGTGTAAACAGTGTAATATCAGTAATATTTACGACTTCATAATTTCATTTTCAAAACATGCATTGCTAAATCACTAAAATTATTTAAATACGTACTCACTAAACCGATGGAGTTCTTGAAATTCCAAATTTGTATACGGAAGTAAAAAAGATCGTCGACATTTTCGTCTTTTTAAATTTGTTCTTCTATGAGCAAGAGTAATTCTCGTGGCTCAGTAGTTTTTTTTTTTTTTCTTTGCTTAAAGCACTAGAAGCAGGAACTTTTAAATATTTCCCAACCAGTTTAGTGAGAACATTAATTGACAAGTTTTCCAAAATTAAAGAACATCATTTTCCTCATTAATTTCACCATTCGTAGGCAGCTGAGCTTCTTTACAATATACTCAACTTGTAGATTCTTAAACGTTTTCCCACTCGTGAAATTATAATCTTAATACTTTTCAAAGCTGAACAACTTTTTTCATGTTCAACGACTACTTTCTCGTTGTCAATAAGGTACACAGGAATTTGCTTGAAAGAAAAAAAATTTGGCTCTTTCCCATGCTCATATCACTTGACAGTCTATGATGACGAAATTAAGTTCATAAAAAATAATTTTATGAATAGAAAATACGTAATACTTAGCATGAAACATTGTCATTCCATTGCAAGTTCTTTTAACTCTTTTTAATTTCCTGGATGGCTTCAGAAACTTTCAAATGTTTAAGAAGCTTTTAAAGACTTAAGGTTCCTAGTTCAGCCTCATCTGCGTTCATCTTTCTATCCCTCCTACGAAGTCTAGAGACGCGGTTTTGATTCTAGGTTCTACCTCGTGAATAAATATATAAATTTTTATATACATTGTCAGTTCTCAATGTCGAAGAAGAATGTAGTGTACCCACTTACAAACCCAAATTTAAATGTTTTGTTCAATCGATCGGGCGGTGTCGGCACGAACACCATCCCACAAGTTTACACATTCCCGTGAGGACCTCCTGAGTCAACATCAGAAAATGGAGAGAATCAATTACCAAGATTCTCCTGAATTCATAAGCAAAATGCATCAAACTAATTGTAATTAAGCTTTTTATTTAATTAATGACTATGGTTGTTATAGACTGATCCTCTCATAATAGTTTCTCGCGCGCTTTCTCGCTACACCTCTTCAAAGTCTATTTATGTTCTGTCTGGACCCTATTTGTAAATAAAGAGTTCAATTTCAGCTTCTCAGCCAATCCAGCTGATCTAAGGAGAAAAAGAGTGACTCATTTATTTCTTAAGGGGAGACGAATATAAAAAAAAAATCTCTCTCACACACACACACACCCTCGCGCTCGCTCGCACGCACGCACTAAAACTTGAAAATGAATAATTTAAGTGTCCTGAACTTTCCCATGATTTTTCGTTTAAGTCTTTGAGGAGAAAGTGGTCGACAATGGCCTTCGCAAAAGTGGCTGTTTTTACCCCCGCTATAAACACATCCGCATTCACAGATAATGTTGTTGATAAACTAAATGGTTTATTAAATAATCAAATTTCTAAACATACCTTCAAAAAATTAATTTGCCGAAGCCAAAATAAATTAAAAATGAAACGAAAAAAAAAAAATCTTACTTGTCTACAAATACACAATTGACTCATTCTAGTAAAAAAAAAATAGAAGAAAGAAACAAAGGCTAGCGTCTTGTCTTAAAATCAATATTATTTTACGGATAAAAAAAAAGGCTGTTGTGTTAATGATACTTTGGTTAAAACACGGCATAAACCAACCTAAAACTTGGGTTTGGCAGGAATGACTGGAGCCTGGGTTCTGAAGTCAGAGCTCTGACGCAAAAGCGTGGGAGTTTCCAGTCAACAATCCTCTGGCGCCATATCGTAGGAGTTTCAAAAAAACTAGAACGCAGTTTCTTGTGCCAAATAATATTATTGAGAGGGATGTTTCGGTTCGTGATATATTTAAAGGCGAAAAAAAAAAGTATATTGTCTTTCTTCTCTATTTAAACGAACACTAAATATATATATATATATATACTATATATATTATAGATATAATATAATATATATATATTATATATATATATAAGATATATATATATATATATATATATATATATATATATATATATTATATAATATATTAGTATATATATATATATATTATATTATATTAATATATATATATATTATATATATACTACTATATATTAATATATATATATAATATATTATATATATATACAACAATCCCCCTAGTATTGGCTTTATCCACTAAAACTTTAATATACATTCGCATTTAGGTATATATATATCATATATATATATTATATATAATATATATATATTATATATATAATAGTATACTTATATATATATATATATATATATATATATATATATATATAATATATATATTTATATATTATATTATAATTTAATATTATATAAATATATATAGTATATATATTATATATTAATATAATATATACGTATATATTAATATATTATAAATTATATATATATATATATATAATATAATTAATATATATCTATATATATCATATATATGCAACATTTTATGAAAGTTAGATACTATAAATTTATTAGAATATAGTTTAAAAAGAAATATATGTTCTATCCTCTTATTTGATTTTCGAATAAAATATAGGAATATAATATACTTTTGTAAAAACAAAAAAAAAATAATTCTCCATTTGTTTGGTTAGAACTGAAATAAATTATATACTTATGTCTCCCGTTGAAAGAGGTCAATTATCCACTGAGTAAAAAAGGTATATATTTAAAAATAATAATTGAACTAAAAAACTACATGGTATAGATACTTAATTCCTCTTACAAAAAAATAGGAAAATGAAACGACATGACAATGAAAACAAAATGACTATTTTCTATCAATATAGTAATAATATATTTATATATTATATAATATATAATAATAATATATATATATATATATATATTTCCTAGTCTATACTATATATATATATATAAAGTATATATATATATTATAATATATATATAAGTATTATATTTACTATATATAATGTATATAATACGATACATTGGAGGTTGTTTTTACGAGAACTAAAGCATAGACATGGAAAAGCTTATGTGAAAACTTTATTTCATGAAAAACAATCTAGTAGCATTTACTTTTAAAGTAATCTCATTAGAATGTTGGCAGCGACACGTTTTAAATGGTCGGTATCCTTGGAAGGTCAAATCGTGGACGACCGTTTCGAGCATAGCCGACCGGTAGGTCGCGAATAAGCGATGCAATGTTGGCTTCTAATGCGTCGATGGAGGCTCCTTATCTCTGAATAATGTGACTTCAAGTCACCCCAAAGAAACATATCCAATGATGTGATATTGCACGATCTAGGAGGCCAATTTCACAGGTCCCAAAACGTTGAAAATCAATGTTCACCAAAATGATTTGCAATAGGTAGCGCGCTGGTTGAAAATGCAAAGCTCACGGAGGGCCACTGGCGTCAGATTTGTGCTGCAAATATTCCGGTTATCGATGCCTTACAGTCTGTCCGGCGCTCATGTTGAAGAAATATGGACGGATGATCCGCCGACACCAGTGACCACACCAAAAACTGGTCATTTCTTGGCTGTAGCGGCTAGCTCTTTTAAACTCTTCAGGTTGTGCTCATCAGCCAAAACAGCAGTTCTGGTTTGTTAAACAGTACCCTGTTGAGCCAGAAATGGGGCCTCAGAGTCGCTGAACAAAAGTTCTCGCGATAAACACGGGAGTTCTCATGAGCTGCTGAGATTCCCGATCAGCTGAAAACAAAGCCGCAACCTAAGTCGGGCGGCTCAATTCCTTGATTTGCGCCAAATACTGGAAAGACAAGCGGATAGTTAGACACGGCACTCACGCGGGTTTGTCAAATACAACCGATTGTAAAACAAACCACAAAGTGAATTCACGCCATATATATATATATATATATTATATATAATATATATATATATATATATATATATATATAATATATATATATATTTTAATAAAAAATGTATATAAAATGTTATATATATATATATATAATATATATAGTGATATATATGATAGTATATATATATATATAATTTTGATAAAAATGTGGGAAACATAAGTGCTTTGTGAAGGTTTCTTAGATTTTGTATCAGTCAAAAGCACAAAAAAATCTAGCGGAGGTAATACTACAAAGGCTGAAGGCACTCGTAATAAATAATCACATTCTAATTTGACAAGGATATGTTGAAGGGAAGTTTTAGAGGTTTTCAAACTGTGATAAGGAGAAAATGTCCAACAGTATGTTCATTGCTGTTCACATTCCTTCAATCTAGCGTTCATTGCTGTTCACATTCCTTCAATCTAGCGTTCATTGCTGTTCACATTCCTTCAATCTAGCGTTCATTGCTGTTCACATTCCTTCAATCTAGCGTTCATTGCTGTTCACATTCCTTCAATCTAGCGTTCATTGCTGTTCACATTCCTTCAATCTAGCGTTCATTGCTGTTCACATTCCTTCAATCTAGCGTTCATTGCTGTTCACATTCCTTCAATCTAGCGTTCATTGCTGTTCACATTCCTTCAATCTAGCGTTCATTGCTGTTCACATTCCTTCAATCTAGCGTTCATTGCTGTTCACATTCCTTCAATCTAGCGTTCATTGCTGTTCACATTCCTTCAATCTAGCGTTCATTGCTGTTCACATTCCTTCAATCTAGCCTTTTGAGATGAATCAAAATATTGAACATCTTTTTGAACATCTTCGTCTTTTGAGATGAATCAAGATATTAAACATCTTTTTGAACATCTTCATCTTTTGAGATGAATCAAGATATTGAACATCTTTTTTGAACATCTTCATCTTTTGAGATGAATCAAGATATTAAACATCTTTTGGAACATCTTCACCTTTTTGAGATGAATCAAAATATTGAACATTTTTCTGAACATCTTCATCTTTTGAGATGAATCAAGGTATTGAACATCTTTCTGAACATCTTCCTCTTTTTGAGATGAATCAAGATATTGAACATCTTTTCAAGTCTTATATTTTAAAGTCTTTATTCACCAGCTAGTTTGTTATAAGTTTAGTTTTGGCATCAACTTTGTTCTCCTGCATTCTATCCTTAGATACTACATTGCAGTAACCAACAGTAGAGATAGCAACTGTTCTTGCTTTTCAAGCATTTTTGCAGATGCAGTAAAACTTTTGTGTTCTGTCTGCTGCGCGAGAGAATCAAATCAATCAATGTAAAATCAAAAATAAAAAACCAAGAATTACTTTAAAATCACGATTGCAATTCCTTTCCTTGATAATATTTCAAATCGTTTATAGAGCAAGTTTGTAAGTGACTTTAAGAAATATTCTTAGTAAAATCATTCCATTGATATCTATTAAAAATTTGGATAATTTTATAAATTTGATTCATATATTCACATTTTGGAGCTGGAACTCTTAACGCTAAGTTTATTTAGTAGGAGGGACAGAAAAAGAGAAAAAAAAATTCTGAAAATTCACTGGCCAACAAAAAAAAATTTTTTTTTTGCTGCCAAGGATATTTTATCGAATTTATAGTATATCGGGTGTGCTGATTTCAGAAATGACATTAGTTTTCCAAGATTGGCTCTAGCATTGCAATGAACTCGGCATAGAACAAGGTAAAGATGAGGTGGAGCCTGAGGTCATCACCATATCTCATGTCACTCCTAAAGATTCAGCACCAAGGAAAAACATGTGGAGCGAAATTGTAAACCGTTATGCTCCTAGGCAGACTTCTTCACCTAAAGCTCAGAAGACAAGGCAACAAGAAAATAATAATTCTCCAAGAAATCAGCAGAGAGATTCTGGTAATACTGGAAGGACCCAGGGAAGCCCACAAAATGCTAGGAGAGCCCAAGCCAGTCAACAAAATACTCGAAGATCAGCTAAGCTCTGTCATCATTGTAGCAAGACAAATGATACTTTTGATGACTGTTTCCTCTATCAGAACATCTGTTCGTTCTGTCGAACGAAGGGACATCAAAGGGAGGAATGCAGGAAGTTACAGCAGAGAAAAGAAAATAATTAATCCCCTTCGCGGACAAAAACGCCAGTGTGCCCATATTGTTCTGGGGACCCACTTTTGTATAATTGTCAAGCGGGAGGAGTCTGCGCGGATTTCGCGGGACCCTTCGAACTAAGCCCCAAAGAGCTAATCAAGGGGCTAGGTCAAGAAAGCAAACTGTGCACCACTTGCTGACGATGTTCAGAACCAGTGCGTTGCAGTGGTGTGCGCTTTAAACGTCGCACGAGCCCCGTGACTGCTGAATCAGGCCACGGGAGGCTTCAGGGGCATTTAAATGAGTATGTATCCTATAATGACATCCGTTATTTCTTAATACTTGCTGAGGTAAGCCATTTTAGTCGCTCGGATAGCCAGCTCTGGTCATGCGATCGTACTTCATGTTGGATGTGGGGACTGGAGTATCATTGTGCTTGTTGACCAATGGGGCTTGTGTCGGAGCCTCATTAACTCATCGGTTTTGGAGAGACTTCCCAATATTGTGCGGCACGCTTCATCGCCAGTTCTAACAATCAGTGGTATTGGGCGCAATGCCGTCCGGGTGACGCAGATGGTCAAACTTGCGTTGCGGTTTTGAGCGGGGTGTCACGGTGGTCTGTGGAGTTTTATTGTGTTCCTTGGAGTGCTTGGGAGAATCCCTTGTGTTGGGAGTTCCTTTGTTGCGAGCCAATAATCTTCTCCCCGATATGTCAGCATATCAGTTGCTTAGTCGCGAAAGAGAGCGGTTTAAGGTGATAGCACAGGACTCTGTGAGAAGCGTTGAAGGAATGAAGATTTGCACTCGGGAGAATGCCAAATTTGAGGCCTATCAATGTGGATTTATTTCAATAAATCTTGATGGCTGTCCATACATTCAGGACACGCTCTTATTAGAGGGGGTTCGGGATGGTAATTTGGAGGTGCTTCCCGGGGTAGTCTCACATAATAATCCGCCGGTGGTAGCTGTGTGTAATTACAGTGAGCATGCAAGGTTTGTGCCGAAGGGTTACATGGTCGGTAGAGTGATGCCAATTTCTGACGCCGCTGATGTGGATGTGAATAATTTGGAAGCTGTTGAGTGACTCCAGCGAGCCAGATATACAAGAGTGCTGGACTCGAGGCAAGATCATTGAGGAATTTGAATTTTCTGATATTCCGGTCAACGATCCGCAAAAGGAGCAACTTCTTAATTTGTTGCTCAAGTATTCTTCTGTCCTCAGTATGGGAGATGATGATGTTGGCTTGGCTAAGAATGTACAACACCATATTGAATTAACAACTGATCGACCTATTCATGTGCCTGTGCGTCGATTTCAAGGGCCACTAGCGCAGGAGATCGAGCGGCAGTGTTACGAGTTGGAGGACAGCGGCATTATCCGTAAAAGTCGATCACCTTATTCTGCTCCTGTTGTGCCAGTAAGAAAAAAGGACGGTTCTTTCCGTCTATGTATCGATATAATAAATATACCAAGGATGACGCTTTTCCCTTACCTAACCTGATTGACTCGATATATAATATGTCGGGTTCAAAATACTTTACCACAATCGATTTGGTTCGTGGTTATTACCAAATTGAAATGGCCGAAGATAGTGTGGAGAAGACTGCATTTTCGATGCCTCTTTCTCACTATGAGTTTCTTTGGATGCCATTCGGGTGAAGGGTGGACCAGCCACTTTCCAACGGGGCATGATGCTGGCTCTTTCAGGAATTCCCTGGTCAGAGGTCATGGCTTATTTGGATGACATAATAATTAGGTCCCACACTTTCGAGCAGCACTTGGTTTCTCTGGAAAAAGCTCTGAAGGCATTGCAAGCCAATGGATTTAAGTTAAAGCCCCAGAAGACGAAGTTGTGTCAAGAGTCTGTGGAATTTTTGGGGCATCTTATTAGTGGTCAGGGTATTCTTCCCCTGGAGAAAAACTTATCTGGAGTTCTTGATTTTCCAGTGCCTAAGACAGTTAAGCAATTGAGGCAGTTCTTAGGCATGGTTAATTTTTACCGGCGCCATATTCCTAATTGTTCCGCAATTGGTAAGCCGCTATCGTGCCAGACTGGCGGACGTGTGGTTCGTTGGACGCCGGAGTGTCAAACAGCGTTTGAAGTGCTCAAGTCAGCGTTGGTGAGTCCAACATTGTTAACGTTTCCGGACTATAGTTTGGATTCGCCGCCCTTAGAACTCCACGTCGATGCTTCGGACATCGGTGCTGGAGCAGTGCTATCACAGCAGAAGGATGGCGAATCTCGGCCTATAGCTTTCATCTCGATAACGCAGCAGCGGTATTCTACCGTTGAGCGCGAGTTAGCCGCTTTACGGTGGGCAGTGAGAGCCTTAGTGACAAAGAGTATCCCGTGATCTTTCCTTTTTCATTCTAGTAAAGCGATCACTTTCCTTCCTATTAGCTTTCTGCGCTTAGGGTTTTCTTTTCTTCGGCTAGTTGCAAGGTTTATCCCGTCACACCGTAATATTATATATATTATATATATTAATATATATATATATATAATATATATAATATATATATATAATTATATATATATATATATATATATATATAACTTAGTTTCTTTGCTTATAAGAGTAAAATATATGAAAATAATGGCTATCACAATAAGTGACCTTGGAGCATCTGTTCTCTGATATCTCTCCTATTTCTATTCCAGATGGAGAAAACAAGATTGTTTTTACCGCATTATAAATTGAACTACTTCCTCTATCAACTGAACACAAGTTTTCAAGCCAGTAGCTACATCATCTTCGAAAACACAAGACTCAAACCTTTCTCTGTTCTTAACATTCTTAGTATTTCCTTCTCACGTTTTCTCTCTCATAAAACAAGCTTCTAAGAGCTTAGGTCTCCTGAGGTCACTGAGGTGTCTCCAAAATTTCACACCACTCCAATTACTTGCTTTGTAGAGGCTCATTGTTTATCCTCATATGGAGCATTCATTGTATATCTATAGCAATTCCATTCATATAGCTCTTTGTCAGAATGGTAGAGTCTAGACCTTTTTGACTTATTAGCTCTGATTACCATTGGCTCTCTCCAATCACTTTCCACACATTCTTTGACCCCACAACTAAACCAATATGCTCATTCTTTCATGTACTATACTGTAAAAGGCTGGAGCACTCTTCCTTTTTCTGCTATTCAAATTTCCTTTAACTTGCACACTTTCTGACGTCATGTTGGCTTTTGAACTTTGTGCCAAAATAATTTTCCCTCAATTCTAGTAGATTGTATGTAGGCATCTAACATTTTCTCACCAGAGATAATAAAACAAATTATTTCCATTTCAATATCATCAGATGGCCAATCTTTCACAAATTATTTAAGAAAGTGAACTAAACAGCTGAAACAAATTAGATTATTTTCTTTTATTAAATTTCCTCCTCTCATATTCTTAACATTAGCTGCATTTTCGATAACAGACTACCAATTTTATTTTTCCAGATGAATTTTTTTCTTACATTAATTACAGATTTTATTGATAATACTGTGTATAAAATATTTTCTTGTGTGTGTCAATGGCCTGAAGTATCAGCTGAATCAACTAAATATACTTTATTTGAAGTTATATATATATATATATATATATATATATTATATATATATACTTATATAATATATATATATAATATATATATATAATAATATATAATATAAATATATATATATATATTCCGGAATATATAATATTTAATAAATATTATTATAATATATATATATATTATATATAAATATATATATATTATATATTATTGTGGTAAAGTGGGATTTGGGTGAAGACATGAAATGTGTTCATCTACTTGAGGGAGCAAATGTGAGTGAGAATCAAAGGCAAATTAATGGTGTTAGCGTATTGTGGCAAGGATGAGTGGGTGTTCCGTAATTTCCTTTTTACCTAACGACTCCCAATCCACCATCCTTAAAAAAAAAAACAAGGGAGCAATTGAAGGGCAAACAAATACAACCACACATTCTAGTCTGTAACTAGCAATCCTGTCACAGTACGGTAGGGTGGTGTGCGGTTGTCTCACTCAAGTTTGGAGAGAAGAAGGCAGGGTCATGGAATTACTAAATGCATCTACTCTT
>JABUQX010049241.1:10000-27695 GCA_015478945.1 Trachelipus rathkii | reverse complement strand
GTGGTGTCACCTGAGCCTATTGAATCGACTGTAGTAACATTGTCATTGTTCAATAAACACACTTTCAGGCTTCTCGTTAACTATCATAAACATCCAATTTCTGTCGGTATTTAGGTAACCTCCATTTGGAGTTAGCGAGCAAGGCATTTCCATACAGTATACAGGATACATCTCAATGCAATATGGAAGAAAATACTACCTCTCTTGGTCCGAAAAAAGTATTTTACATTCGGCCTTGAGCCAGTTTTTTCACTTAAGTCTAGATGCTAAAAAGCTCAGAATCTTCTTGGAGGGACTTAACTCTCGTACTAAATCATTGATCTCTTCCTAGGAGAACTGTTGCTGTGTAGAAATACTTTCTTCATATTCACTACCACTATCTGCACGTGTGCACACCAAATCCTGGATATCCTCTTCATCAGACAATGCTAGGTCTGGGAGGGTAGTGACACTGGGATGGGACATCGTCGGAGTGTGGTACAGGTCGCCGCTGATTCCAAATCCCGATACTCAAATTTACGTTTCTTGTAACGATGATACTTTCACATTAACCAAACATGCCCGCCCACCAAAAAAAATACAGTCACTGTGGTTGATTGCTGTTTTGGCTCCCGCCATTACCATAGGCCCCAATTTTAAACCTTTTCTTCGTCCATTTTTTTCCACGGACTTAGTTTTTCGACACACGTTTTACAGACCACATGGGGAGCCCGACTTATCTTGTTCTCCGAGTTTCATTCCAAAGTATGCCACTTGCTTCTCAAAGTTAGTAATATTTCTTCTTTTGTTCTCCACACAGATGTAGCAGAATACAGTGGGGTTATTCAAACAGGCTCTTCCTGAAGTACTCATAGTGTTCTGAATAATAGAAAAATAAAGTATATATAAAAGGTAAGCCCTTAAAAAAGAAATAAAACGATATTTCTGTAAAATATGCATTTAAAAAAGATATTTGTATTAGAGTATATCTGGAACACCCTGTATCTCAAAACTAGAGCCAATCTTGGAAACCTAATGTCATTTCTGAAATCAGACACCCGATATACTATAAATTCAATAAAATATCCTTGGCAGCAGAGAGAGAGAGATGTGTGTGTGTGGTTTCTGGCCAGTGTTGATTGCGAAGGATGCAGTCGACCAACTTGTTGGAAACTACACAAAAGTCTTTTAAATATATAATAGATATTATATAATTATATATATTTATATATATATACTATATTATATATAAATATATTATATATATATATATATATATAAATATATTAATATATATAAGGCAAAAAGTGGAAAAAAAAAAAAAAAGGCGGAAAAAAAAAAAAAAAAAAAAAAAAAAATTAAAGGGGGGATTATTTGTTTTTTCTATTAAGAGTGTGAGAGGAGAGTGAGTATATATATATATATATAGATCATATCTAAATTATATATATATATATATATATATATATATATATATATATATATATATATATATAGAAGGGGGCGTGACCTGACACAAATTTTTATGTCTTCTTTCTTATATATATAAATATATATTATATATATATATATATAGTATATAATATATATATATATACTATTATTATAGATATAGTTGTTACTGTGTATAGTAATCTATCACTTCGACAACGCGTCCTCGCTCGATCATGCGTATATCATATCCAAAAGTGGGCGGGGACACCTCTGAAGGGGAATAAAATATGTGGACCCAGCCACTTTCGAAATTGATTAAATAGATTGGTGGGAATATCTTGAGCGATTAAGTCATTAAAGTACCTATATATACCAACTATCTGTACATCAATAAATACAATACCGAACTTCCTAGTTAGCCTACCAGAGACCGTATGCCATAATTTAATAGTACTATATGACTTTATTACCCTGATATTTGTAACAGCATGCGGATTATACGTATAGTTAGTAATATATATTATGAGTATATAATTATTCACGTCTTATATATATCAGATCAAATAAAGAATATCAATTACTACCTTAAATATATATAATATATTATATATATATAATATTATATATATATATATATAATATATATTATATATATATATATTATATATATATATATATATATATATATATATACTAGACTATTTATAAATAAAAATATATATTTAAATATAATACAAAATTTATATATATAGTAATAATATATAATATATATTATATCATATATATATATATATATATATATACTAATATATATATATATTATATATATACTTAATATATTATATATATATATATATAACTATATATACATATATATATATTTCATATAATAATATATATATATTATTATATAATATATATATATATATAGTATATATATATATATATATAGTATATATATATATATATATAATATATAGATATTTAATATAAAAAAACTATATATAATATATATATATATATATTTATTATATATCTATAATAATATTATATATATATATGAGATTTTCACAATGATGACTTTAAAAGTAATACAATATTTATTATTATATATTTAAAATTTGTCTAAATAAAATAACCAATTTTGAATTTGAACATTTATTTGAGAGATTCTTTCATTACCCGTTTCTTTTCCAAGAATGCTATTCACTTTAAATTAATAAGATAATTAAAGAACTTAATTCTTCCTCGGATTTGTCCGCTGCTTCTCAGAACTTTAAGTGATCTTTTCGACTTATGAAAAAGCAGTATATTGACTGGATGAAATCTAACTAAAGCAATAACACAAATAATCGACACATCCCCCCCCCCCATTCCTGTTACCAAATTTAATTACAGTACCATTGTATGTATGATACAATACTTTATATTATTAATGTGCTCACGGCACCGTAATTATATGGTATACCATTTAATATTTTATTATTTATTTATTATTACTATTGCTATTTATTTTAACACCGCTGTTACTAATTATATCAGCCAACAATATCGATCACAAAAATAATAGCATCAGTAATCACTATAATCAAACTGTTCTAGAGTTTAGTTTCGAATGTGGCTCATACATTTCGCAATAAAGCAGTGTCTAGCATTCGCAAATACGATATGCATATGTACAATAGACTACTTACCAATAAAAAGTCCATTTATTATTATAAATAATTACTTCTGACACCGAATGTAGTTAGATCATTTTGCCAAAAGGCGTTCGTCAAATATTCGTCAACAAATCAACAAAATTTATTTAAATATAAAAGCGTTAGGTTTAATATTTGATAAATTGTTTGAGAATGGAAAATACTGTAAATATCAAACCAACGAAGGTCTGCCCAACTATTGCAAGATTAAAAACTTGATTATTTAAATATCAACTTTATAATTTTAGTACAATTATAACATTTGCTCGATCAGTATTATTAAATAAACTTCTATTTTAGGTGTTAATTCTCTTATGCGGAATTTAACGTATAATGCACTTTTATTTAACTAATGTCCGTAAAACTAAATTTTATATATTAATTTACACTCTAATTAAAAAGGTAATAAATTATTTTACTTTAATATAATATTCAGTAAGGACAATGTATGAGTTGTAGCGCAAATAAATAAGTGAAGTTAAACATTTCAGTAAGTCATCAACTAATGAAAGAAATGAATGACCAACACCAAATTATTCAAAACATCTATAAAAATTTTTCAAAAATACTTTGTTTTTTATTGCAAATTATGAAGACTTTCAAAGATATGTTTTAATTCTAGACTAATGAATAAGTTTAGCCGATCGTAGCAATTGAATTCGCAATACATTCCGTTAGTAAAGGATAGAGAGCTACGATCTGTGCAGACTCTAAGCAGCACATTTAAAATAATTGAAAATATTCGCACTTGTCTAGTAGCTTTTTATTCAAAATTCAAAATCAAGCGTCATTATACCGATCTATAATCCTACAAGGAATTCACTTTCTAAGAGCGATTCCTCTAAAAACGAAGAAACAGTTGAGATAACATGTCTCTTCGAAGTGTCAAAAATATTTCAAAAGTATTCTTGCTCTTCACTAAGTGCAACCACTTAGGATGCATAACTTTTTCACCTCTCAATTGCAGATTTTTCTATCAGGAGAAATACTGGTTTAATTCATACCATGATTCATTTTAGCTCTACCATCTGCAGTCTGAAAATCATCACCCATTCCTTCCTAAGTTTCGTGTATAGGAATTCGATAGCACAAGTTTTATATTAATTTCAGCTTCATGAGTTGTGATCTTAGAATAAAATGTTTGTAAACAATCAGCAAATACAAATTAGCTGAATACAATGTTAAAATCGATAGTACCTATCTTTAAATTAAGTCATAGGTTTCTTCACAAGAAAGAAAGCACTTATCAATTTGTTCCAAATTATTAAGTTTGATCCTGATAATTGTGAGGATAGCAATTTTATACAAAGTTCACTTTTGTTATTATTAACGATAAGAAACTTTACAACTTTATTCCACGAAGCAAACGAGGAAAAGGTGATAAATATTTTAAAACATTCAAAAAGTCGACACCGACCCTGAGGCAGTTCTCCCATTCTTGCCTCAAACTCAGTCAGTGATCTAACTATCGATGATACTTCTAAATTAGTGAATACTTCCAATGAATTAATTCTTTTTCAAAAACTTAAAACTAATAAAAATATACAAATTTAATTATTTACAATATGAAGATTTGCATATATATCCCTTAAACGCCAAGGAATTTGAATTCTGGAACTGATTTTCCCTCTTTTATTCGGCTATAAGCATTTTTTTCCTGTAAAGACGAAAAGGAATCAAAATTCTGATACCATTCAACGAAAATAAAGCGCTATTTGGCAACTTTTTATAATCAGGAATATATTTTAGTCGACGTCCCCATTGGCTAGTGACACATTCTGCCCTCGTGATGATATGCAGGTATGTTGCCAAGCCTGGAGTATATTTCTTATAGAGAAACTTGTCTGAAAAAATATTATTTCAGTACCCAGGTAAGAAATAAGTTATTTACAGTCATTATTGTTATTCAAATGTTTATCGTTTAGGTTTTATTACTAAAAATGTGTTTCAGAATTCAAATACATATTCGTCGTAGGCTACTACTTTTTGTTTATCTTCCTGATCAATATAAAATCGAATTATTTCAGTTTAGGAAAATATAATTGTATAATATATATAGATATATATGTAAAATCTTTACTTTTCGCAGCCACTAATTTTTTTTTAGTTCATTTTCGCATATTGTTGGGTTCATAAAAATCGAAAATAGATACTGTTATTCGATTACATAAATCGATATTTCGGAATAGCATACATAGCTATATATATATATAATATAATAATATATATAAATATATATATATATATATATATATATATATATATATATATATTATATAATAATATATATATATATATAAAAATATATATATATATAATATATATATATATATTATATATATATAATATATAATATATATAATATATAATATATATATATATTATATATAATATATTATTATATATATTATATATATATATATGATTCGACCGTCATCGAGTGTGACTCAGTGGAAACCAGAGGGAAGGCGAAATACCAGAGGACATAGAGAGAGAGAGAATTGAAAGAAAGAGAGGATAGCAGAGGCGATTTATTGAAGCAGATGAAGTCGAATCTTGCGAATCTTCTGAAGATTTATGGGAATATTTTAAGTGAAAGAGAGAGAAAGAAAGCCTCATGTGCTAGAAATTTCAAGGAAAAGAAAATTACGATTGGATTTTAAAATGTAAAATTTTAAAACATTAAATTTATTCATTATAATCTTGTAATACAAATGGCCTTTATATTGCAAATCATTTCTTTTGGCTATTTTGGATTATTAAATACAAAATAAAAAAATTATAAAGAAGAAATTTAAAACACTAAAATTGCAGAAGGTGAGGCTGCGTTTCCAAGTTATCGTCGAGTCAATGAAGTAAAAATTTTCCAAACTTTCTTCCAACTGGTAGCAAGGGCTGGAAAACCCTTCTTTCAACATATCTTCGCGAATGTGGTGATTATATCTTTTAAACAACTAATATTAATAACAGTGATTTTGTGATAATGATAAATAATAATTTATGTTAATGATAATTTTTAATATGGTAATAGTGGTAAATAATATTAATATATATGACATATATATATATATACATACTTATAGTAATAACAGTGATTGTTGATAATGATAATAATATGCAGTAATATTAGTTATGAAAATTAATATATGTGAATAGTGTAAAAATATTAAATTATTGTGAAATATTGTGTAGTCATAACGTAATAGTAAATTATTAAAACATAGTTTAATTGATAGCTGTATTAGTAGGGATTAAGATGATGAGTAATTGAGTAGGGGATAGAATCTATGATGAATAGTACGGCGTGATATTTATTGTATTATATAGTAGAATATAGTAGTATAATGTTATTAAATTATTATAATAATTTTTAAATTATTTAATATAATATATAATATATATAATTATATATATATATTATATATACATTTATAATATTATATGTTGGTATGTGTATATGTATTTAGGTATGTATATGTATTTATGTCAGTATATAATTTATGCATGTATATAATTTTTTTAAAATATTTATTTATTTATATAAAAAGCCCCGATAGCTCCGAGTTTAGAGCTTCCCCAACAAGCGAGTGTCCCAGGTTCGCAACTGTCGTGGGAGATTAGCTATTCTCTCCGCTCGACGATAAGTGAGTACATACCCCCCCCTTTTTTTTTTCCTCCCTTTTAAAAAGAGCTCTGCCCGTGAGTGATGCGTTGTTTATCTCTGTAAAAAAAAAAAAAAAAAAAAAAATGATAAGTAAACAAATGTCCAAAATACTCATTTTGGGATTGTTTTTGGATATCACTAACGATACCCACGGTAGTCCGCCCCGATGTCAGATCGGCGTCTCTTGGCCTCTAGGATGACTACGGTGCGGACTAATCCCCCCCTCGGGATGCTCCGGAACCCCGCTCTTTTGGTCTTTGGGTGTCGCGGGGTTTCCTCTGCCCCCCTCCGGGGTATTAAACGTCCCCCCCTCCGCTCCCCCATCGGCTCGAGCCCCCAAAATGGTAAATTACTCCATTTTAGTGGTTCGTTGACTCACCTTCCTAAACTAGCCTTCAAACTTTACGATCACTCTGCCGTAAAACTAGCTCTAAACTTTTCACTTATAGACTGTTTAGTAGCTGAGAAAGATATAATATATATATATATACTATTATATATATATATATATTATAATATTATATATATTATTATATATATATAATATATATAATATATATATATATATATACTTCACGGAAAAGTTAAACCAGTCCCAACTGTTTGGACTAAAATTCAACGCTGACAGATACCTTTGCTACTTTACATTTGTACAAAATAAAAAACAATGCTAAAAAAAAACTAGCAAACGCAATCAAACAAATGCCACTTATATTTATTCAGACTACCGCTGACAACCTCCACTTAGACGAACCGACGAATATAAATTTGAACCAATCACTGATCCGATGTTTTTGACTGTCACATATCTTTACAAAATTAAATCATTACAACTAATCGATTTAATATTACAATATCAATGTATCGTTAATTCCCATAAAATATCGACTGGACAGTTTTTATTTTTGTGCTGCCGAAATGTTATATATATATATATATATATATATATATATATAATATATATATATATATATATATAATATATATATATATATAATATATATATATATATATATATATAATATGTTAGTCTAGGAACGTGTGTCGCACAACGAAAGTTAAAGTGATGAACTAAAATTTGATAAATTTAATTTTTTTACCTTTTTTATAAATTTTTTTTTAAAAAGAAAAATTAATATTTCTGAAAAATGAGCTCACTGAAAATATATATATATATATATATATATAATTATATATATAATATATATATATATATATATATATAATATATATATATAATATATATATATTCAGATGTAGATTATCATACAACAAAACTAGAAAGACGGCAGCCCCTTACAGTAAAACAAATTATATATTGGGAATCAGCGGAAAAATTTAAGGAGGATTTTTATTATTTTATTATTGTTGTGCTTATTCGCGGAAATATTAAAAAAAATAGTTTCCCCATTAGGGCTCGAGCCGACGGGACAGAGCGGGGAACGAAGTCCCCCCGTCGTCACCGGAGGCCGAGAGACCCCGACTCCTGCATCTTTGCGTTTACCCTATGGTATCCTTTAGTTAAATAATACCAAAGTGTAAAAAAGGGAAGTAAAATTATTCTTTTACATGCATTCTAATATGCAAATCTCACCACAAAAAGTTAACCAATATAAACATTTTTGTTGACTTAAAATTAGGAAGCTCTTTTATTTGAGTGAATATATCTATATATATATATATATAAAAAAAAGTACATTTTTGCATGATAGTTTGCGTTATGTAGCCAAAAATTCGCAGGCGAAACCGTGTAGAATTTATTGCAATTTTCACGAACACTTGAAGAACAATTTTTCCTTTATCTTGAATATTCGAGATTTAAAATTAAATATTTCATGATTTTCTTAATTTAAATATATTATTAACTTGTATTGAGGAGCATATAAAAATCATGTCTGACTATTTCGTTATGGTACCTTACATTCAAATCTATGCTTTACAAACTTAGGTACGTAAGTCCAAAATTAAAAGAAATAAGTTGCCATAGTATTTAAATTTTTATTGGTTTAGAGTGAATCAAAGCTGTTTGTTTAGATTCTTTTTCTTTTTTCATTAAAATTTGTAATTTTTTTTTTTCCAAAATGATTCGTATATTTTCCAAAATGATTAGTATCGTTTTCGTAGTGCCACACGTTCTAGACTTTTACCCCATATATATATATATATATATATATATATATATATATATATATATATATATATATATATATATATATATATATATATATATATAATATATATATATATATTATATATATATACTGTAACCAGATACTCTACCAACTTTCTAGCGGAGAAAAACGCAGGGTAAGGGTAACAGATATTCACTTGAGAGAAGAATCGGGCTGAGCAATCTCGCAGCTATGAATGGAAAGGGGGTTCAAAAGAACCAGAACCTGTAAGGTCTCCTATTTCTTATTTTTACTATTTTTTTGATAATGCCCTTTTAGAGACTATCGTTAGGGAATCAAATTTATACGCCATTCAACAAAACCCTAATCGGCCACTAAATATGACAATTGAAGAACTAGAGCAGTTTGCAATTTACATGTCAATTTTAATTTTACCCAACACACGACTTTATTGGAGTAAATACTTCAGGATTGGCTGTGTTGCAGATGTAATGACGCGTGATAGATGGGAGGAGATAAAGAAATATATTAATTTCAATGATAATAGTAAGCAACTTCCTAGAGATCACATGAATTTTGACAAGTTATTTAAAATTCGACTATTTGTTGACATTTTACAGGAAAAAGTTAATCGAAGAACCCCAAGTTCAGAATTTTTATCACTAGACGAGCAAATGATTCCCTACAAGGGACATCACTCGTGCTAACAGTATCTTCCTAATAAACCGAAAAAAATGGGGATACAAGGTGTTTGTGCTCACTGGGGATACTGGAATTGTTTATAATTTCGAAATTTACTTACACAGGTAGGATAACAAAACTTGAGGAGTTTCCTGACATTGGGGATAGCGGAAATATTGTATTGAAATTATGTTCAGTAATACCCAGAATGGAACATTACAAACTCTATTTCGATAATTAGTTTACTGGTATCGCATTATTATGCGAGCTAAGCAAATTAGGAATACAATGTGTTGGTACTGCCCTCCTAACTAGAATCCCAAATATTGAATTTCCATCAGACAAACAAATAAAGAAAAAGGGTATAGGGGAACTGTTGTTGCGCGTTCTGCTGATGTCGACGGCATCAACATAACTGCCGTGAAGTATTTTGATAAACGTTCAGTAATATTTTTGACAACGTATGCACCGATTTTTCCCTTACAAGAGATAATGAAATTTGATAAATCCCAGAAGAAAGATGTGCCAGTAAAGGTTCCAGAAATTTTCAACTTATATAATAAGCATATGGGGATGGTGTTGATAAACTTGATCAAATGATTGCCCTATATCGAAACACCGTAAAGTCTAGGAAATTGTTCCATATAATTTTTTTCCATTTCAGGGACATGTTTTGTGCCACCTCATGGCTTGAATATAAAAGAGATTCTTTAGCAAATGGAATATCTTCTAAAAATATAAAAGGATTATTAGATTTTAAAATTGAAAATAGGGGAACATCTTTGTAAAGGTGGTAAGTCCTAAGACAAAAAAAAGGGGAAGACCCTCTGGGTCTGTTGACACAGATTTTCAGGCAAAAATAAGAAAAGGACCAGCAAAACCGGTACCCTGCTCAAGTGTAAGACTTGATAAGGTAGATCACTTCCCTGAATACAGTGACAAAGGTATAGGATGCAAATTTCCTGGGTGCAATGGCAAAGCAAAGGTTTTCTGCAAGAAGTGTGTGAAGTACATTTATGCTTCACAACAAAACAATTGTTTCATGAAATTCCATCGTGAATATTATATATATATATAGTTCAAACAAGGCCACGCCCTATTTTAAACACATGGAGTAACTGCATAGTTATGGAGATAACGAAAATATTTGAGAGAAAATGTGTTACACAGCACAACACAACACACCCCTTACACACCACATATATACATAAAATATTTTTATAATATATTATATATAAAATATATATATATATATATATATATATATATAATATATATATATATATATATATATATATATATATATATATAAATATTATATATATATATATTGGTCTTAGATAAAGTTGAATGTGATATGATATATTGGAAAATCGAATTAATTATGATATCAAATAAACCTATACAAATAAAATTTTTAAATAGCATTTAAATATTTATGTTGGTGAAGCTCGAAAACTTTTTATAATTTACTTTTTGGTTTCAAAAGTTAATAATGATATATATATATATAATAATATTATATATAATATAAGATATATATATATATATAATATAATATATATAATAGTATATAAGATATATATATATATATATAATAAATAATATATATGAGAGAGAGAGAGAGAGAGAGAAGAAGAGATATATATATATTAGGTTACTTTTTTTCTGTTAGCTTAGGATTAGATTATTTTTATGTTACTTTAGGTTATGTAAATTATGTAAGGTTATGTTACACTATTTTTGAATTGTTACGTTAGATTATGTTAGGTTATTTTTGACTTTTTAGTTTGTTAAGTTAAGTTAAGTCAAGTTAAGTTAAGTTAAGTAAAATATTATATTTTTTATGATATTATTTTTTCAGGTATGTATGAATGCTATTCTCGATGCTGATGAAAGTATTGCTTGCATTAAAAATAAAATTAAACCTGAAAGTATAATAGTAAGTGATTGTTGGAGTTCATATAAAAATATTGTCTTTAGGGTTCACATTTATCCATTATACCTGAACAAAAAAAATCAAATTAAAGTATAATATATATATATATATATATATATATATATATATAATACTAGTATAATATATATATTATATATATATATATATATATATATCTATATATATGTGCGTGTGCGTGCTGTGCGTGTGCGTGTGCGTGTGCGGTGCGTGTGCGTGCGCGTGGATTAGTGTTGTGTGGGTGTCGTGTGTGAAGCTTAAATTATTTTTTCCAATTTATCTTCTTTTGTCCGCATTTAGTTGATTTTCTAGTAATATATTAAAGAAGATAGATTAGAATTTACTTCGTATTTCGCTCATGATCGATATTTTTGTTTTCATAATATGTTAAACGATTATATCGAACGCATTCCAAACTCTACCTAACAGATCCATATATATATATATATAAGTATATATATTATATATATATATATATATATATATATATATATATATATAATATAATATATATATATATATATAATATATTTTTTTATATAAAATCTTATTTAACTTCGGGAGAGAGTATATATTACGAGGATGCGAAACCGTACCCCACACCCACAAAACCACCCCCACCCCTAAGTTCTATTCATATTACTACATGTAAAATGAAATGTTACAATATATTTATACGTCAACATATTACACGCAGGCAGGTATGATACCACATTTAAACAAAATATATCGATATTGTGATATCACGAAGCTATTAGTTACGTTCGGATAATCCCCTGAACGTATGTCAATATTTGAATGCTACCCCACCCCATATCATCTATGATATCTACATATTACATTTGTTCGTCTACTTCACACAATATCCGCAATTAGACTCACTTAATATCCGGGTCTAATTCCAATAACACGTGAAGAATATTATATAATATATATAATATATAATATATATATTATAATATATATAATATTTATAATATAATATAAGATATAATATATATACTATAATATATACTATATTATATATCCGGGTCTAATTCCAATAACACTTCAAGAATATAATTATATATATATATATTATAATATAGAAATATATAATAATATATATATATAATATATATATATATAATATATATATTATATATATATAATATATATATATGGAACGTTATATGAGAGGGTGTAGGTTTCGGATTGTTAGTTCTCTCCACACCATATATTACTCAGATGCAAACGTAAGGAAGCCATCATCTACTATGCTTGTGAATGGCAATACCTTAGTTCAGTGGTTTTCAACCTTTTTAGTCAAGGCCACCCATAGGCTCATCACGAATTTTTTCCGCGGCCACCAATACAGGCCCTCTAACCATCTCATTCCGCCCGGGCAAAAAAAAAAATCAACCTAAAGCATATGTAAATTATATATATATATAAAATAATACAAATTTATATATAATATTATATATATATATATATAATAATATATATATATATAATAGATATAGTTATTTTTCTGCCGTGTTCTAGCCCCTAGGGCCCCCCTCATATTCTGCCGCCCTAGCGAATTTGCTCTAGTTGCCCTAGCGGGTTAAGAGCCCTGGCCCCAATAAATAATAATATATATTATAATATATATAATATATAATATATATATATATATATATATAGATATATATATATTATATATATATATATATATAAATTTTATTCTCTAAGAGTCTAAGGCTAAGAAGAAAAAAATACCACTAGATTTAAAATTTTAAATCTTTTATCTGACCAATAATTTCCTTGAGCTGAGAAGACATTTCGTTAGAGCGCTGCACCCGCAAATATAACTCGCGGCACCACAGGGTGCCGCGGCACACAATTTGAAAAAAACTGCCTTAGTTAGTTCGGTGTCGTATTGCCTATCGTTCTAACGAAGCTATGTTATATAAGGTATCTACAGTCATGTATTTACCACACACATATCTAAACATCTACGTAAGGGAAAACATGTCCCAGGCCGCAGCAAGGTTTGTGGAAAGGTCATTATATATGTTACGAAATACTAATATGACAGTTATTTCCACTGTTAAACATATCCCACTCATTACAATAAATGCATAGTTATAAATACTATTCTCCTAATGACATCACGCAGCCATGTAATCATCAACTTTTATCATGATAAGGAGAAGGAAAGACCCAATCACATACTAAGTTTTATGTTGTTGAGCTGCTACCACGCATGCTCATTTTAAAATATAAAATGTGTTGCACCTGTGTTGCCGCTACACCTACATTTACAAATTGTAACGAATAATGAAACAAACAATGACGTATTTAAATATTATATATATATATATATAATATTATACTATATATATATATAGTATATAAAGTATATATATATATATATAATGTATCATATATATATATATATATATATATAAATAATAAAAAAAATAAATAAAAATTATATATATATATATATATATATATATATATATATATATATATATATATATCCAGGCACGTGCCGTGACTTGTCTCTCAGGGTAGGCATATTTATATATATATATATATATATATATATATATATATATATATATATATTATATATATATAATATATATATATATATATATATATATATATATATAATATTATATATATATATATATATATATAATAGTATATATATATATATAATATATATATATAGTATATATATATATATATAATATATATTATATATATATATATATATTATATTATATATATAAACTAAAAAAAATAGTGGTTGAAACTTGAAAATACCACAAATTGTGTTTCTTTTTAAACACAATCATATGTTTAAATAAGCGCCAAACACAATTAGTGTTTCGCAATTTTAACCATAAATTATGTTTAAAACGCAAACAACTAAATCAATATATAAGCCAGAAATTTAAAATAATTATCAAAGAAAATAAAATAATAAAAAAACTATATCCGAAAGACAAAAATTTGTAGCATATTTAGATAATTGTGGTTATTTTTAATTATGAATCAGGTATGACAAGCGATTGGTAAAATTTACAGTTTGCTTTAACATAAACAATGGTAAAGCGAAAGAGTCTTATGTTATGCTTAAATAATCAATTGTTTAAGAATATTGAACATATCAAAATGTTTAGCTCTCATCTCATGATTTTTTTCGGTGTATATAGTTTTGCAATTAATGTACGCATCACATTACGTCATCAATGGTAATATGTGGCATTTCTTCATCATCACTAAAAAACCTATATATAATATATATATATATATAATTATATATATATATATATATATATAATATATAGAGAGAGAGAGAGGAGAAGAGAGAGAGAGATCTTCGCCTCGGACGACATTTCATTCCAAACATGATATGAGCGAGCACGGAGCGAGTCGAAAAGAAGAATTTAGAATGCCTTTTAGGAACATCATGTTATACATTAAAAATGAAAAGCACGAAACATCCATTTAACCAAGTTCAATATAGGAAGCCATAAGCGGCGGAGAAGCATTAAAATTTTTGCTTTTTACAAGGGAAAGTGAAATTTTGTTTTAAATTTCGATAACAACTCTGTAAGAAATTAATTTTAATGGATTAAATTTGTTTAACATATTAAAAATATATAAATAAATAATTCACTTCTTTTTAGGGCATGCACTGCCAACCTTACGTTCCAAAAACGTCGACAAGATATATGTATTATATATATATATATATATAATATATATATATATATGATATATATAATATATATTATATATATATATATATATATAATATATATATATACTAATATTATATATATATATAATATATAATATATAATCATATAAGTATCTATTGCAGGAAGAATTTCTGTTGTTAATAATAAATAGTAAGAAAAAACTACTTGAGAAATATTATTGTAGATGAAATAATAAAAACCCGATTCTTATATATATATATATTAGCTTTATTTAACATAGAAAAATATCAATTAAATATTATAGTTTATTATAATTATATAGATTATACTATTGTAACATTAACTTAAATTAGGAGATCGTTTACACGAAGCTTTAATAAACGAGTATAATATTAGTATATATATAATATATAATATATTATATATATATATATATATATCATATATATATATATTATATAATATAATATATATATATATTATTATATAATATATAATATATATATATATATATAATATATATATAGTATATACTATATATATATAAAAATATATATATATATATGTCTGATTTGTCCATCCACTCCTGGCCCCGAATGAACGGACTGCAAATCTTTCAGGCATGGATCCCAATATATTTTCTAGAATATATTGCTTCCTGCGCAGCACATTTTCCCAGGATCTTAATTGATACATGGCTACTCCAAAAAGGTGGCATCCCGATTTATATACTCAATGCCTACATTTGTTCCAATCTCTGAATTTAATTGATTTACTCCTCATATATTTTTTTTCAATAGGATTGTAAATCATTTAAAAACCTGGTAATATAAAAAGAAGAATTTAATTTCCAAAATATTTTTTTTTTGAAAAATTTGTCCGAAGCTAAAATGAACAAATCAAAACACATGCATATACAAAGAACTTATCTAAGTTAAAAACTGTAGCCTTTCGCGAACTATACGATTCTCAGGTAAACCATTGCTGAACTCTCCTCGCAGTGTGCACGGGACTATTGTCGTGGACGAACGGTGTATACTATGCGAGTGGATTCTCGAGGATCGAAATACGCTTCTCTCCCAACTGTTCTTCGGTCAGCAAACACCTCTTCAAGTATGTTCCAGATTACCCTATTCTAGCACGATGTGTAACCCGGCCATCATAGAGGTTCAAGTTGTGGAACCATAAGAATGAGTTATAGTATTATCCATCCCCATAATCTCTTTGGACTCAGTGACGCGTCTCCGACTTCATTATAGCTTTTCTTCTTAAATTTTGTTTGTCGTTCATATTGTCTAATTTTCGTGTTTTTTTAACACAAACGCCCCACACCACAATGAGGAGGGCCAAGTAGGATACTGGGAAGGGAGGCAAGGGAAGTCTTTTCATTGTGAAGAGAGTAAACTATGGGTTGGAAATTGGACACGCTAAGCACCAAACTCAAAATCGAAAAAAAAAAATTAAATCCATACTTTTTTAGGTAATGGAACTATCTATGCGTATTTCAAGTTTGGAAGTCATTCGCGATAAAAAAAAAATCTGGAAATTTATTACGAAGAATGTCAAAACCATGGTTCAATATGAGTAAGAAGGTGCTGACGTAGTATTCTGCAAGAGGCAGAATTGGTCGATATTTTCATTACATCAGGGTGATTGGACTAGAATTAAACACAGATTGCAGAACACAAAAATACAAATAACAGATGCCTTGTCTACTATATTTCCTTCTGCAAAAAAAGAGAAAAGCAAAGCCGTGGCCGTTGCTTCCACTGTGGTAGGTTGCCTTCGCTTTCGGTTAGTGTTTTTGCTCACTGCTGGAGTCCGGTGTGGTGTATTTCCATTACAGAGCAAGAATGGACACTCTCAATCGTCGTGACCACCGTGGTATTGTCTATCAGATGCGTTCCAACGTGTTAAAATTTTCGCGTTTGATTTGGCTCTGCATTTGTTGAAATGGATTTCTTACGGGTCCGCATTATGGAAAGTATTTCCCTTGATCCCTTCATTCTCGAGGTTAGTGTCCGTGGATCTCCAGGCTTTTTGGACGATTTCACACAAAATTACCCTCCTCCTCACGTTCTAGCAACCCATCCGTCATATACACGTCGATACGTGGATCCGAGGTTCTTGTTATTGAATCTTACTTTGTCCGTGATTCAAACAAAGCAAGTATGCCTTCTACTTAATACTACGACCATTCCTTTCAGCTTCTACGGGGAGAGTAGTGTCCCATTATTTCTATTATTAGATTATTAATAGCAGAAACTGTAGTTGGTGTGTGTGGACTCTACGACCTAATGTATCATCAAAAACTTTATCAAATGATTAATAAACGGTGTGCGACAGTTTTTAGTAATTTGATAGTTTTCATTGCTCATATAGATTTAAAGATAAACCAAAAAAAGGATAGTGGAGTAAACCAATCGATCTACTATGACCAC
>JABUQX010049241.1:0-7500 GCA_015478945.1 Trachelipus rathkii | reverse complement strand
TATAATATATATATATTATATATATAATGGATATACTAATATATATATATTATATATATATATATACTATATATACTAATATACTACTTATATTATTATTATTATAATATATATATATACGTACTAATTATATATATATACTCTGTCTATTTTTTATGCTTGAGGCTTGCTATTTATTTTGCATAATTTTATTTTAACCAATTATTTTTTAATTTATATATTAAAATCTATATTATATGTATATATATACTATATAAGTATAAAGTTACTATATATATATATATTAGTACTTATTATATAATATATATTTATTATATATATTTATATATAAATAGTAAAAATATACTATATATATATTTATATATAAAATTATATAAATATTATATAAGAAAATATATATCTCAGTTTACTTCAATCATACTGTAATTCTTATCCTATGACATCTATTTAAAAAAGGAAAAAACATCTTTAATTTAGGAATGAGATTAAATGGCAAAGTCACATAAATGAAGCGTGCAAAAAGTTTTTTTTAATTGACAAAATTATTTTTAAAAAAACTACTAACGATGAAATTCAACCTTCTTCACCTATATATTCTGCTAATAAAAGATTCTTATATAAAATTCCCGTTTTTTAAGAAGAATTAGTTACGAAATTAAATAAGAAAAAAGGAAAAAACTAAGGAGCTCCACAAATGATTTCCCACAATTTAAGTTAAATTAATTTTCATAAATGATAATAGGATAGGTAAATTCTTTAAAGTTATAAGAAAATCTGTGCGTTATTCTTTGTGTTCTTCATTGCTTATTATATAAATTGATAAGCTGTGATGGGCTTTCTATATAGGAAAAGACCATTTAAGATGTCGTCTCCACACGAATTTGCTGACACAAGGGATAGTCTCAAGTAGAACTTGTAAGAGGATCTCCATCATCCACCCTATTTCGGCCATTAATAATCATTCTTCCAGGTTTAATCATCATTTTATCGGAGTCAAAATTTCAAATAAATTTTTAGACCATGGAAATGCTTAAGATTTGGAAGTTTTGGAATCTTCTATAGTATTGGAACCATGAAGCCCTCCCTAAATAAAATCTACAATTTAATAACTTAAACATCCTTAAGTTAAGTTGAATTTCTATTTTTTGGTTGACTCTTCTAACTATTTAGTTATTTTTTTATTTGTTTACCAAAATGTGAAGCAGCACTTTTGGCTACGGTACGATCAAAAAAAAGTTTTAGTTTGATAAAACCATTATGCATTCAACCTTGAAAATGGGTGTTTTGTAATATAATTTAACTCGAAACTAAAAGTCGCGTATGAAATAAATGTTAAAATGTTTAGGAATCGTTCTAATTATTAGTCACTATTATATACTACTAATAGTATTATTATAGTATATTATATATTATATTAAGGGTTATTATAATAGTATATAATATATATATATATTAATATAATAGTATATATTTCATCTAGTATATAGATAATATATATATTATAATATATATATACTATCTTATTAATAAATATATAAAAGTAAATTTTTTTGTTTAGGTTTTGTCGATGAAATTACTTGCTGAAATCAAAAAATGTTAGTTTATTTTCACTATGTAGATGTTATAGTTTTCTAGTTTTAACATGCCTGGCCTCTTCGGATGCTGGCCATATAAGATTATATATAAGTTATAATTTTTATTTGTTCTCCTATCTAATATTGATATAATAATTATATATTATTTAAATTAATTGGTTATATATATAGTATATATATATATTAATAACCTATTATAATATATATAATATATTATATTTATAATAATAAATTAATATATATTAAAATATAAACATATTATATAAATATAGTAAGGTTATAAGAACTATCTAAGAATATGATAGTATATATTATGAATGTTCCGCTTAAAATACCTATCAAAAATTATCTTTTGCTATAAATCTGCTAGTTATTGTTTTATATACAGTAAAATATATACAATTCTGAGAGATTTTACGTATATTATATATCTAAATACCTAGTATATAATAACTATTATATATATAAAGGAAACAAATAATAAAGTTATATAGTAATATTATATAGCATATATATATACTATATATATTATATATTATATATATAATATATATAATATAGTTATATATATAATAATATTATATATAGATATTAATATATTATATTATATATATATATGGGTATATATCATATTTACATAATTAATAAATTAATTATAATATGGTCACACTCATATATATAAGTAAAATATATTATTCTGAAAAAGTAGTACTATAATATCAGTTTATATTGAATTATTGGTAGTAAAAATTTGGTTAGGTAATTGTACTATTAAGGTAATATAAAGATACGATGCCACTTTGTAAGAAACTATATATAATTTGTACTTCTCAAGAAATTTTTGTTTAATTACACTGTGGTAAAAATTTTTAGGATTGCATTCTAATAGCAATGGGTCATATATAAATAAATAAAATTAGTAAATATTTTCTTTAACGATGCTCGAATATATATCGGAAATATTTAATATCTAGTATCAAAAAGACTTGCTTACAAACCTTAGAAAATAACCTGAGTTAAGGTTAGGAAGGATTACATTTTTAATAGGAGGAAAAAGCTCTCTTTCCTTAACTACTTCGGAACTTATTTATTTTGCTAATTGGTTGGGATAAAAGAAATCTCATGGAATATAAGGGGTAAGGATTTAGTTTAATATATAACTAATCATTTAGTTATAATATTTTTTCAGTATTGGGGTCTGTTTTGAGACTTATATTTACCACACATTCATTTTTAAAATTCATTTTTCTCAATGCTTTTTAGATCTCTCACGAGAGAGACAAAAAACATATATATATATAGATATAAATATGTGGCGCGTTAAAACGGGTTCAAGTAGCTTAATATCCAAAAAATATATAGAGGCGGCACTAGCTTCCCAAAATTGAGAATATTTCATATATAAAGGTCCCTATATATTATTTAGAAGTTACCATGAATGACTAATTATATGAGGATAACTCAAAAATTAGCTCGTATTTATCATATATATTAATAAGACGAGGTATAGTTATAAAATATTTAGAATAAATTAATTAGCCAGTATATACTATACCTACTCAAGTAATATGTACAGTATAATATATAAGAATATATTATATATAAAATTATATATATATATATTATTGTTTTATTATATATATAAATGTATATATTATTAATATTATATATATATATATAATTATATAGTATATATATATACTATATATAATATATACTATTATAGTATATATTGTTTCATTGAAAGTTATATATATTATTATTTATAAATAAATAGAAGATCAGTAATAATATAGATATATATTATATATATGTATAATATAAGTATATATATATATTAATATTAATATACAGGGCAATAATATTATATATAATATGTTGTATATATATTTATATGAGATATAGATGAAAACTAATAGATATATATAGTATTATCTAACCAATGATTATATAAGTATATATATATATATAATATATATATTATATATATAGTATTAATTAGGTTGTCCATATATAATAGCTTAAGATGGTAGGGTAAGTGTGTATATAAATTAATTTAGTGATATTGTAAGGAGCTCACTCGATCGAATTTATCCCCTTCTCTAGTTACGCTAAAACACCTATTTTTATGATAAATATATGTATGGACATACTGTTCGCACTGTTTTCTAAAGTGATTACATTTTTATTAGAAGTGGTTATTTTTTTGTTTTTGCTTTAAAAATCTATTTGGAATACTTGGATAGACCTATTATGGAAAATAAAATTAACATTATATAATACGTTAGGGCTATGAGAAGTTGTTACAGACGATCTTAAAGTTAGGCTTAAGAGAGTATAGAATGACTAAAACATGAGATTACTATAAGTTATAGAAGAGTAAAATACGTGTATGAGTTTTGGACGTTTACATTAGGATTTGGTCAGATATCCGCTTTATCTATAATTATATTCTTTTTTTTTTAAATAGTTTTTAGGAGTGCTGATAAATTTGTTGCAATTGCTTCTAAAGGTTTCGGAATTTGACTTAAAGGCCATTTTTCACTTTCTAATTTTATGAATTGTATTCGGGAAATCATACAATCGAATGATTTAATAAATTGAAGAAGATGGATTATGCGGGAGGGCGGATTGAATCTCGACAATATGAGTGTCGCTATAGTCTATAGAATACATATATAAGGTTACCCATGCTATATAGGTAGATAATAACTTTCTATCTAAATTAATTATTAAATTATTTATCTATATTTATTAATAATATTTATAGTATTAATATTTACTAATTATATAATATATTATTATATATATATGAGATATTTAGTGAACTGGAGACTTTATCTAATAGGATATATACGGTGAGTCCACATAATTGCATATAATGAGTCTCATATATACTATAATATTTAATTGTATTATAAATATTATACTAGTGTGCTAATTTTCATGTGATAAGCAGGCATAAAATGAAGACAAATTGGAATACATGTGGGAAACGTTACCATAATCACTAAAGATTGCTAGAGATTAATGAGTAAACATATATTAGCGGGACTGACTGGTCCGTCAATCACAATTAGTATTATTAAAAATGTTTCATTTTATTCTATTTATTATATAAGTTTGAGATACTTATATATATATAACTATAATATATATAATCTAGTTATGAAGGTAGTAGTCTCACATAGTATAATGTCTAGTATATGATATTATATATAGCCTAATATATAATAAGATAAAATGCTAATATAGATTATTATATATTAAAAATTCTTAATGTTTATTTTTTATAATTTAATAATATAGTATTAATTTATATTATTGGGTATATTGAAAAAATTTCTTGGGTAATAATAATCACAGTCTCATAAATATCGAAAATTATATAATTTATATCATAATTATGTAAAAAATAAAATATACGTATATACTCACTAAATGTGCAGTCCTTCTATTATAGTTATCAAAACTGATATAATTATATACTTTAAAATTATGGATTATATTTATATTATTATGGATACCTTCTATTTATGATGAGTATATATAGTGATAACTTAGTGGAACTAAGATAATCTTTAGTATTAGGATATCGCAATTATGCCACAGTAGTATTACTATTACTTAATACTTATTAAAATATTTTATAATTATAGCTCTCATATTATATATTTGACTGGGATATACTAGTATTCTAAATACTATTAAATAAGAGATCACTATAGAGGATAGCATTTCATGTAAGAGTTATAGTACATTAATCAAGGATTATATTGTTAATTTAATTATGAGTTAATATTAGACTCGTAGTATATATATATATAGTATAGTTCAGAAATTGCGTTAAAAGGACTGGACATCGAGCGTAGATGTCGACAAAGAGCTGGCAGCCAGCCTACATGTTCTGATTTGACTCAGCGGAAAATTTTTAAGAATGGGTTTTTAAGATTTTTGTTTTTTTTTCTTTATCGTGGATATAATATATATTTTATATAAATATAAAAAATAATTTTTTTATATTTCCCTATTATCAAGGGCTTCGTTAGTACTAACATAATTTGAGTTAAAGTAATTCAAAATTGTAAAGGGAAGTAAAAATATTTCTTTTTTTTTAACTAAAAGGTAATAATCTCCATTATCGGGTATAAACCGGTATTATTCTTGTACACGGGTAGTCTAAGCGTAGCTAGGTCTTCATCGTGTAACCTTATCCCGAGTTGGATTAGACGGATGAGGGGATTAGTCAGGATTTCTACCACCCTTATCACTTGATAACCTCATTTACTTGCTTCTTATATGGAGGTACTACTCACTCGAGCCCCTTAATAATATTATAGATTAGTATATAGTATGAAAAATAATTATACTTTTTATATATCTAACAAAAGTATCATCATATTGAATAAATAAGTCTCACATAGAAAAAAAAAAAAAACAAAAAAAGGAAAAAATAAAAAAATAAAATAAATTCTTAAAAGTATATATTTTTGTTATTAGCTGTTAAGTGCTGTCCAGTGATTCTTCACAAAGTGTACCATTGATGATTTCTCAGAGCTTAGACCACTCTCCATTTATAATTTAATTATTATTATTATATTTAATGATTAATTTATTTAATTTATAATATTATATATATATTTTATTATTTATCTATTTATTTTTAATATTATATTTTATTTATAATTAAATTATTATTATTTTAATAATCTTTTTATTTATTTTAATCTTAGATTCTATTTATTTATTTTACTTTGTTTATACTTTGAATTTCAATAATTATAAATTTAAGTAAATTTATATCATTTAATTTGTTGTGCGAGATTAATGTAAGTTAATTAATTTTTCTTTTAATAAAATTTACAGCTGTAAGTCATATTAACATTCATAATTAGCCTTTTTCACCAATATTTATAATATAATTTCTCCGAAACTTTCAACAATTCGAAAAAGCCTTACGCCTTAATTTCATATAAGACTCTATGAATTATTCTTAACAATCTTACATATATATGCTATAATATGAACAAAATTAGCCTATAATACGTGTCCCTCATTTATATAGTTTATTATTATAAATTGTATAAAAGTGTCTACCTAATTACATTATAATACATTCTATACATTCTCTAAATTGTCATACTGTGCCTCTTAATTATTTTTCATTACATGTGTAAAGTTATTTAGTTAATCATTTTAACCTACTTATAAATTTTATATATTCTTATATTAAATATTTATTATATATTTCACATTCAACCCATATTAATTAAAATATAATAATAACATTTTTAATTTTTTTATTATCATTTATTTATTTCACTTTTTTATATTCAATTAAATATATATAATTTAATATATTTATATACTCACTAATTGTTATAACATGTTAGTACATTAAAAGTAGAGAGCAATATCAAGAAATATCATTTCAACTATTATATATCAACATTATGCGACAAAGTAGTCAAGATATTAATTGGACAGTTTGAAAGCTTAGTGTACGATGTAGTTCATAGTACTGTATTAAAATACTTTAATAATGCTATTATGACATAGGATCACTTATATCATATATATATATTAAACTTTATTTATATAACATCACTATTATATAAATATATTCCCATATTCAATTTACATATAAATATTAGATTTTATATTTTAGATTATTAATTACAATATATTATTAATTAATATATTAAATACTAAATAATAATAAATTATTTAAATGTCATACATTATTATTCACCCTCCATATATAATATTTCACTACATATTTCATGTATTCTGAGTATTAGTTGTAATCTTACTAATTATTTATATATTAATATTAATAAATAATAATTATTTTAAATTTAAAAAATAATTATAATATATTTTATATATTTTATTCTATATTTTA
>JABUQX010049238.1:0-50833 GCA_015478945.1 Trachelipus rathkii | reverse complement strand
TACATGAAATTATAATATTTTCACGGTTGTGCAAGAGTATACCTAAAAAAAACACCTGCTAAATTACCATAGAGAGCCCCCAAATTAGTATCTGAAAACCGAGTCTAACATGGAATACATATTTATAAAAATATTAGATTTCTTTCCTATTAACATATAAACAATATTAAATAAGCTTGACTACGCTTTATATACATCAAATTGTAAATATCTTTTAACGTTGTGCAAAGAAGATACCTCATAACAATCTGCCCGCAAACATGAACTAGGAGACGCAAATTATATCTTTGAAACGACTCAACATGAATACATATTCATAACAAAAAGTTAGTTCTATGTATTACACATAAAACAACTAAAAATAAGCTTTGACTACCCTTATACTACATCAAATTGTAAATACTTTTACGGTGTGCAAGGAGATTACCCTCAAATCACTGCGCAAATTACTAGGAGCCCAATTATATTATCGTGAAACTACTGAACTGTACATATTAAAACAATTTAGATTTCCTTTATTCGCATTACTATATACAATATAAATAGACTTACATCACCTTTAAAACTAAATAAGTATGTAAATTTTTAAACGTTTTGGAAAGGATACTCAAACATCCATGCCTAAATTACCTAGCGACCAAATATTATCTGAAACCGATCTATAAAAATGAATACATATCTTATAACAAATTTAGATATTTCTTTACACAAAAAAAACAAAAAAAAAAAATATAATAGCTGGCACTAGCGACTTCTCACTACAATCAATTTTGGCCATTTTTAGACGTGTGTAAAAGAGACGCTTCATTTACAACCAAGTAACATATACCTAGTTGCTCCAAATTAATTATCTGAAACAAGCATCTAAATGATAACCATATTTAATCAAATTTAGATTTCTTTCCTATTACACATTACAAACAACTATAATATAAGACTGAACTACCTTTATTCACTACCATTCAAATTGTAAATAATTTAACTTTGTCAAAGAAGATACCTCAACACCTGCCTAAATTACCTAGGAGCCGCAATTATTATCTGAAATAAAAAAAACATGAATATACTCAATAACATAATTTAGATTTCTATGCTAGTACACGTATAACAATATAAATAATGCTTACTACGCTTCTATCACTACACAAAATTGTAAATATTGTACGGATTGTTCAGGGATACCTCAACACCTGCTCAGATTACCGGAACAGCCAACATTAATAAATTATCTAAAAGAATATAACATAATCCATCTGATCCTTCTTTAGATTTCTTTCTATTACACAAAAACAAATGTAAAAGCTTGACCTACGCTTATCACAACATAAAATTGTGAATTGTACGTTGTGCAACGGATACCTCCAAAACACCCTGTCTAATTACCTAGGAGCGCCAAATCTATTATCTGAACCGATTCCTAATCATGAATACATATAAGAAATTTAGATTCCTTTCTATTACACAAATAACAATTTAAATAGGCTTTACATAACTAACACCTGACAAATAGTGTTATATATTTACGTTGCTGCAAAGGAATACCTCAAACACCTGCCGAAATCATTACATAGAGCGCACATTTTATCTGAATCAGTTCTAACATATATATTAGCATAACAAATTTAGATTTCTTGCCTGAGGAAGGAAAAACATATTAAATTAAGCCTATGTATTGAAAGCTGTATGACTACATCAAATTGTAGATAGATATACGGGAACGCAAAGAATAAATTTCAGATGCACATGCCTTAAAGAATATTGTGCGTGAATAATTTTTTTTAACAGAAAACTTGTATTAATATAAAATAGCAGTTTCTTAGTATCTTTTGCTACATACTAAAACGAATAAAAAGTGGACTACGCTTATCAATACACTCGAAAATTGTAAATATTTACTGCTTTTGCAAAGAGATACCTCACAACCACCGCCTATAAATCCCTTGGACCCAATATTATTACCTGAAGAAAATCGACCATGTACATAATACGACAATTTAGATTCTTTGGTCGAGAGATCCAAGTATATATAAAGTTGACTACCTTTTCACTAAACATTAAATTGTAAATTTAACAGATTGTAGCAAAGGACATACCCTCTAATGCACTGCCTAAATTACCAATACCCATTATAGTTAATATTCAAAAAGGGAATAACATGAATACATATATATAACAAATTAGATTCCTTCTCCTAAAACTATCACAACATAAATAAGATGTCAGAGCAAGATCGTAGCATCGAAGCCGGCAAAATATTTACCGGTTTTGCAACCCTGTGTACAACTGTACACATTTACTACTATAACGATAACATTTAATTTAACCGATCTAGAAACTGGGTAATATAAACAAAATTTAGATTCTTGCTATACACTAAAACAAGTATAAATCACCAGCTTGACTACGCTTATCACTAATCAAATTGTAAAATAGTTACGATTGTGCAAAGGAGTACCCAATCACCGCCTTAAATTACCTTTTAGCCCAAAATTATTAATTATCTAAAAACGATCAAAATCATTACATATTATCATAACGAATCAATTATAGATTTCTAAACATATATCATCATTGCTATACAATGGATGGTAAGTGTATATTCATTACGTCAAAGTAAATAATCATCATTTTGCACAAGAGATACCTTCAATTACCTGCCCTAAAAAACTTAACAGCCAAATAAAAATCTGTAGACCGGACCACCTTGGATTCGGCAGGATACCGAAAATTTAGATTTGTTGTTTATCACACAGTATAACAAATACGTAATATGCCTTGATCTACTATCGAATCACTAAATAAAGGTCGAAAATTTTTTCACCTGTTGTCCAAAGAAAAGACTACCATCAAACACCTGCCTAATTATCTAGGAGCCCAAAATATGATCTGAAACCGATCTAACTGAATACATATTATACAATTCTAGATTTTCTTGCTATACAACATCTATAACAATTATAAATAAGCTTGACTACGCTTTTATCACTACAACATATATGTAATATTTATCGGTGTGCAAGAGATACCTGACAAAAACACTGCCCAATAATTACCTAGGTCTCAAAGAATAGTATCTGAAACCGATAGTCTAACAATGAAATATTATTAACCAAAATTCTAATTTCTTTCCATACACATAAAACAATGTCGTAAATAAGCTGACTACCACTTTACAACACATCAATTTGTTATAATTATTTACGTTCAAAGGAGATTTACCTCAACACTTGCCTAATTAACTATTAGCCCAATTATTATCTATAACCAGATCTAAATAATACACTATTATAGCAAATTTAGATCTTCTTGCTATACACATAAAAACAATAAAAGAAGCTTGACTACCCTTTTATCACTAAATCCAAATTGTCTTGGCACTAACGCTTTATCACTACCATTAAATTGTAAATATGCTTACAGTTGTGCATAAGGAGAACCTTCCAAACACCTGCCTTAAATCCTATTAGCCAGAATATTAATACTAATAACCATAATCTAACATGATTACATTATATAACAAATTTAGATTTTCTTGCTATTACACAAAAAACAACTAGAATAAGGTTAGACTTACGCTTGATCACTACACCTAATTGTAAATATTTTACGGTTGACGCAATAAAGTAATTTAGAAAACTGCCTAACTTAACTATTCCAGGCCCAATTATAATTTGAAACACTCCATCTTAATATTCCAAGCATATCCTAACAGTCTTAGACTTCCTTTGCAACCTACCACCGTATAGACAATATAATATCCTTGACATTAGCCTTACCTTGAATAGCAAGAACTGCATTTACGAAATACCTCAAAACAAAAAAAAACCCTGCCTAAAATTACCTAGGAGCCCAAATTATCTAAAACCGATCAACATGATACAATGGTGTACTATACTTCTTAATAGTAGATTTCTTGCATTACACAGATAAAAACAATATAAATAACTTGCTACGCTTTTCACTACGATCATTGTGTAAATTTTTACAGTAGTTGCCAAAGGAAATGACCTCAAACACTCTGCCTAAACCATATTAATCCCAAATATAGTTATCTCTAACCAATCTAACATGAATACATTATATCAAAGATAGTTTTGTAGAGGACCCACCGTCCTTCAAAAATAAGTAAGCTGAGTGATCACTTAAATATATTGTCGAAACATTTTCAAAGCGTGTGTAAAACTTAGGTAAAATCATCCTGCCTATACTAGAGCCCAAATATTAATCTGAAACCGATCGTACATGTAAATACATTATTAAAAACAAAATAATAATTGCAAAAAACACAAAAAAACAAATAATAAATAAGCGTTGACTACGCGCTCTATCACAGCATAAATGTGTAAATTGTTCAATGGGGTGTCTGCAAAGAGATACCATCAACACCTGGCCTAAAATTACCTAGGGAGCCAATTAATTTCATCTGAATAACCAATTTAACATGAATAATATTATAAGATTTAGATTTTTTTCTAATTAACATTAAAACACTAAATAAGCTGATAGCTTTATCACGCTACATAAAATTGGAAAAATTATTTTAGTTGAAGCAAGCAATGATGGGGTTATATTAAAGCATAATCGAACTATGGCATAATATATTTAATTGAACCATTAACAGAATACTATTATAACAAGAATTAGAATATTCTTTGCTATTACACATTATAACAAAGACCTTAATGAAGGAAACAATGATATTAATACTTGAAATCTCTTCAGTCTCATCTTTGGAGATACATCAAACACGCTGACCTAAAAGATTACCTATTAGAACAATTAGTATCTGATAAACTGATTAACATATACATTAAACAAATTTATAGTTTCAGTTCATAAATAAAACAATATAAATAAGCGTGACTGCGCCTTTATCACTACTATCAAATTGTAAATATTTAACGTGCTGCAAGGACGGAACCTCAAACACTCTGCCAAATTAGACTATTAGCCCAATTATTAGTCTTGGAAACCACATTCTAACATGCAATACATATTATAGCAAATTAGATTTCTTTGCTATTATCACATCCAACAATATAAATAAGCAATTTACCCTTTACAACCTAAATCAAATTTAAATTTATTTCTCGGTTGTGCAAAGGGATACCTCAACACACCTGACCTAATTACTATAGTCCCAAAATTAATTAATCTAAACCATCAACCATGAATTAAAATTATAACAAATTTAGATTTCTTTACTATTACATAAAAAAAAAACAATATAATAAGCTTCATACGCTTTATTCTACAATCGAATTAGGAATATTTCGGTTGCATTAAGAAAACCTCAACACCTGCCCTAAATTACAGAGCAGCCAAATTATTATCTGAACCGCATTCAACATGGAATCACATATTATCAACAAAAGTTCAATTTCTGCTATTACAATAAACAATCAAATAGCTTGACTAGCTTGTCATTCACTAAAAAATATTGTACATTTTTTCACTTGTGTGCAAATGTAGTGTGTAGTTACTCGCCAACATCGCATATGACCGATAGGATTCGGCTCATAAAGATGTACTAAAACACGATTCTACATGATATTCAATCTAATAACAAATTAGATCTTGCTATTACATTATCATTATTATGAATCAATGATGATGCGTTCTGAATAAGTCTGGTTTTCAGACAGCCTGTGATAGTTCGAATGGAAGTATTTTGTATTAGTTTGTATTTTGATTCTGTTGGTAGATCAGACACCGGCCTAAATACCTAGCATCCAATATATTATCTGAAACCCGACTGCTAACAGATACAAATTATAACCAATTATAGAGTAATTTGTGCCCTATATCACATAAAACACAATGTAAAATAGCTTGACTACGCTCTTCAATACTAACATCAAATTGTAAATTTACGGTGTGCAATAAAGACATAATTGGAAACCTTTCTTCGTATATATTAACGTGTATTGGGAGGCGTCCCAGAAGTTTTACTTAGGAGATTCCGATCTTAACTGGTGGGTACTGCTATATGTTATAAGCAGATTGAATGGTTCGTTTGTATTGCACAGTGTGGGGTGTAGAACAATTATTATAAGAAGGCTGAACTGACCCTTGTATACTACATATATGTAAAATTTTACTTTGTTGCAGAAGTTGATTGGGATACTCTCAACACCTGCCGAAATTATAGGAGCACAGTCGGTTTGAAATCTTTGTGTTTTTGTTTTTATTTTGAGGCAATTTTTTATATATATATTAGAACTATATAAATAAATTATAATATACATATATCATATATAATAGTTTATTTTTTTTTTTTTATATCATTTATTATATAGCTTATAAAATATATATACTAGTATATATATTATATAATATCTTGTTCAAAGTCGTGATTTTATTGTTACTGTAATACAAATCGCCTATAGTGATGGGAGCCTTACCTTTCTTTTAAGGTTTCAGAGCAAAAGTATAAATAAAACTAATTTTCTTAAATGTTAACATAATAAATTTAAAAAAACTACATTTATAACTGGTAACTACTCATTTGGAGGCTCACATTTCTAAATTCAACACATGCCAACATCACTGATCATCAGGAATTCATTGGCATCTCATATTTTTTTCAATGAATCAAAATAATTATTTCACTATACAAAATAAAATATTTCACCGTCCAAAAAAAAAAAAAAGAAAACAAGCGAAAAACTTGTTCGCATATAGAATGAAGATGATTTCAATTTATCACAAAAGATGTCTTTATAAGTACAGAAGGACATTAAACGACAAACTATCAACCCCCAACAAATCTCTGGAATATCTTTATCTCTCTCTTTTCCACCTCTTTCCGTCCAGGTGGCGTGTTAGTGAGGATAGCATGAAAGATGGTTAGTTCCGGGTAAGCTTTGGCCCATTAGGATTTGTTCTAGTTCTGTCGCGTTTAATTGCTTCTGACTATATTAACAAGATGAAGGATGCAAGATGATTATTATAATCAGATATTTATCGTATGCATTCAGTGGAGATTCCAACTGTCTTTTTGTCCGGCTTTTTTTTGGAGTGGATTTTTATTTGTTTATTATATTATGAAAATTAAATTATTTTTATAAAAAAAATTAATAATTTAAATGAATGCTGATTGATGAAACTTTCCATTTATTTGATTGAGCCAAAACCTTTCTAAAAATGATATTTTTTAAATTATATATATTTAAATTAAGAGAATATAAAGTTTAGTTTCTATTTGTCTGAAGCCTTCAACAGTGTAGGCTCCATTCACCTATAGAGCGATTCGATTTCGTACCACAAAATCTGATTGACAAAATCTTATATATATATAATATTATATATATATATATTATATATAATATTATATATTTAATATATTATCTAATAATATATATATATAATTATATATATATATATAATATCTAATTATAACTTTGCAGCCCCTCCATCGAAGGTTCACGAGCCTCCACTGCTCCATGTAATTTAAGGCAGCATGTAGATGTTATCTCCTTCTGCACAAGACCGTACTAAAAATAACATATATGTAGTTATAAAGAGGTAGTATAAGTACTTATATTATAAGTTCGTTATATGTGAATACAAAAGTCTTAAATTTGTTAATATCGTTCAGTAATCGTTAAGATAATAATCTGGCTCCTAGATAATTTAGTCATGTGTTTAGGTAACCTCTTTTGCACACCGTAAAATATTTACAATTTATTGCTAGTAATAAGCCTGTCAAGGCTAATTTCATTGTTTAGGTATCTAGCACAGATTAATCTAAACTTGTTTATATTTGCTATATCATTTTAGATCGGTTTCAGATAAATAATTTAGGGCTCTAGTAATTAGCAGGTTTGAGGCTTCAAGTTTAGTTTCAACTAAATTATTTACGACATTTGTTCCTGACAGCTTAGCTCGAAGCTGATTTATATTTTTTATTGTAATAGCAAGAAATCCTAACATGGTTTATAATATGAATTTCATGTCAATCGTTTCGATAAATTTGCGATCGCTAGGTAATTTTAGGCAGACATGTTTGTATGCTATTCTCCTTTGCACAACAGTGAAAAATTTACAATTTTTTTTCATGTGATAAAGCTATCATGAAAAATATCGTTTATGTCGTAATAGCAAAAAACTCCTAAATTTGTATATAATATGCTTATTCATGTAGATCCGTTTCAATAATTAATATGGCGACTTAGTAATTTAGCAGTGTTTAGGCTCTCCATTCTTTGCACAACCGTAAATATTTACAAATTTGATTAGTAATAAAGCGTAGTCAAGCTTATCTTTATATTGTTTTTTTTTCATAATTATTAAAGAGTTCTAATTTTTTATAATATCTATTCATGTTAGATCGGTTTTAATTATTAATATTTGAGGCATACGGTAATCTAGGGCATCGTGTTTGAAGTATCTTTTTCCTTGCGCCCCCACAAAACGTAAAAATTTGACGAATGATTTAGTTAAAGGGTAGCAAGCTTCATTTATATGTTTTATGGTAATTAAGCAAGGATAACTCTAAATTGCTTATAATATGTATCATGTTAGCTCGTTTCCGATACCAATACGATTACTGCTAAACTAGTAACTTTAGCAGGGGTTGAGGTATCTCCTTTGCACAACCGTCAAATATTTACACCATTTGAATTCGTGATAAAGCGTTCAAGCTTATTTACTACTTTATTTATGACCGCTACTAGAAAAGACAATCTTAAACTTTCCTTTAATATGTATTCCATGTTCAGATTCCAGTTTCCAGATATATAAATCTGTTCTAAATAGCCGTCATTTAGGAAGGTGTTTGACGGTCATCCTGCAGGTTACCACCCGTAAAAAAATTCTACACCATCTTTAAGTAGCTAGATAACAGCGTCTAGCTATTTCTATGGTTTATAGCTGCTAAGCAAAGCACATCTCTAACATATCATTATTACATATGTATTCATGTTAAATCCGTTTCAATACATAACGTTAGCTAATATCACGCTTTCTAGGCAGCTTTTGACGGTAATCCTCCCTCTTCTTACAACCGTAATCATGACTTACACATCTTTATTTCAGTGATTAAAGCGTACTCTCGAAGGGCTCTATTTATACCTGCTTTTATGCTCTAATACGCACAACAATCCTAATCTTGTCTTCACTATGTATTAATGTTAGTATCTGTTTCAGATCAATATTTTCGGCTCCTATCGTAATCATTAGCAGGTGCTTGAGTATCCTCCTATTGCGAGCACACCATGCAAAATTTACACCACTTTATCGAGTGGATAAACGCGTAGTCCAGGTCGTATTTATTCTTTTTTGGTAATGAGCAATAAATCTAAATCTGTCGTTTCATATAATGTCAAATTCATGTTAAATCTGTGTCACATTTATAATTTGGCTCCTAAGTTAATTTAGCACAGTCGTTGAGGTATCTCCTCTTGCACAACCGTCAAAATTACCGATCAAATGTAGTGATAAAGACGTAGTTAAGCCTTCAACTCCTATACTGTTATATCGCGCAAAGCAGAAGCAAATACTCTCAATTTGATTATAATATCATCCATGAGATCGGTTTGAGATACAACTACTAATTGGAGAATAGGAATTTAGGCATGTGTTTGAAGGATCTCCTCTTGCACACTGTAATAAAATTTACACAATGATCGTAGTGATAACAGCCCTAGTCAAGCTACTTATATATTGGTTCATGTTCCCCCCCACTCAGCACAGACCAATCTCCATTTTCCCTACCTAATATGTATTCATGTCTAGCACCTGTTTCGATAAGATGAATTTGCGGCCCCTAGCCTAATTTAGGCAGGTGTTGAGGCTATCTTTTTCTGCCACAAACACGTGCACACCAATCATTACACATTAATATTATGATAAGCAGTCAGTCAAGACCTTATTTATATTCCGTTATATCGTGTAATAAGCAATCTGAATCCAAATCTTTTTATCATATAATGATTCATAGTCTAGATCGGGTTTCAGATAATACATTTGGCGCTAATAGTTTAATTTAGGCAAGTAATTGAGGTATCTTCTTTGCACAACCGTAAAATATTTACCAATTTGAAGTTAATATAAGCAAGTCAACCTTATATTTATATTGTTGTTAATAGCAAGAGAATCTTTAAATTTGTTATAATATGAATTCATGTTAGATCAGGTTTTAGATAATTAATTGAATTTGGCTAATAGGTATTTAGCAGTTTTGAGAATTCCTTTGCACAACTGTAAGATTATTTACCCAATTTAAATTTAGTATTGATAAAGCGTAGTTCAAGTACAATTATATTTAGTGTAAAGGTATCAATTGCTTTTTATATGATTATGTAAGTAAAGACAAAGACTATAAATTTGCTTATAATATGTATTCATTTAGATCCGTTAGTCATACATTTGGCTAATAGTTAATTTTAGTCAGGTGTTGAGTATCTCCTTTCACATATCCGTAATATCTACAATTTGATGTAGTGATACAAGTGTAGTCCAGCTTATTTACATTTTTTGGTATTATATAGGTGTTATTAATTTGTATAATATGTATTCATTGTTAGACTCGTTCAGTACTAAATTGAGTACTCCGTGACCGTTAATTTAGGAAGGGTTTTTTTCAGTATCTCCGATTGCATCGAACCGTAAAATACTACATCAGTGTATGATAAAGCGTAGTCAAGCTTATTTAAATTTACATGTTAATAGCAAAGAAATCTACAATTTAGTTATAATATGTATTCATGTTTAGATCGGTGAAATCTAATAATTTGGGCTCCTAGGAATTAGTGCAGTGTTCTCGAGGGTATCATTCTTTGACAACAGTGAAAAATTTTCACATCTCATTAGTGATAACAGCGTATCAAGCTTTTATATTGTCTTATGCTGTAATTAACAGAAATCTAAAATTTTTATAATATGTAGTATGTTAATCGGTTTCCGGGATATTAATTTTGGCTAATAGGTTTTATTAGGCATGTAATGAGGTATCTTCTTTTACACAATCTAAAATATTACATTTGACTGTAGTAATAAAGCATAAGTTAAACCTTATTTATACTTTCTATCTTGTGAAATAGCAAAGAAAATCTAAATTTTAAAATTTAATCACTTTAGATCGCGTTTTTAGATAATAATAATGGGCTAAAAAGCTAATTAGGCAGTGTTTGAGTATCTCCTTTGCACAACTGTAAAATATTTACAATTTATGTAGTAACTAAGCTTAGTGCAATTTTTATATTGTTTATGTGAATAGCAAAGAAATCTAAATTTGTTATAATATGCTATTTCATGTTTACGATCGGTTCAGTAAAAAAAATATTGGGTCCTAGGTATTTAGCATGCTGTTTGAATTGTAATCTTCTTTTGCAAAACCGTAAAATATTACATTTATGTAGTAGTTGTAACACTCACATTTAATTATATTTTTATTGTGTAATAGCAAAGAAATCTCAAATTGTTATAATATGTATACATTTAGTACTTTTTAAGATAATTAAATAATTTGGGCTACTAAGTAATTTTAGCAGTGTTGAGGTAATCTCCTTTGACAAATGTATAAAAATTTTAGACAGAAATGATAGTGAAAAGGCGTAGTCAAACTTATTATATTATTGTTTTTATTCTAAACCAAAAAATCTATAATTCGTCTGTCTAATATTCTCAGTTATATTTTTCAGAAATAATTTGGGCTCCAAGTATATTAGTCAGGTGTTTGAGGTATCTTCTGTGCAAAACACCGTATCAAATATTTACATAATTTGATCGTATGATAAGCGTAGTCAAGCCTTTTTATATTGTTGTTGTTATATGTGTAATAGCACAAGAAATCTAAATTTGCGCATAAATAGTACTCATCATTAGATCTTTTCAGAAATAAGTTGTGCTAATAGTTATTTTGCACGTTTGAGGTTATCTCCTTTGCAACAACCGTAAATATTTACAATTTGATGTAGTGATAAAGCGATGTATCCTTATTTCATATTGTTTTTTTGATGTAAATACAAAGTCCGATTGTTATACTTTATATTCATGTTAGATCGATTTTTTCAGATAATAATTTGAGCTCCTATGTAATTTTGGAAGTGGTTGATGTATCTCCTTTGCACACCAACCTAAAATATATACAATTGATGCATTTAAGCTTAGTAAAGCCTATTAAATTTTATATGGTTAATATAAAAGCAAATCTTAATATTTATTTATATGCTATTCCATGTTAGATCGGTTTTCAGATAATATTGGGCTCCTAGGTATTTTACAGGTGTTTGAGGATCTCCTTTGCACAAACGTAAAAATTTACACATTTTAATGTTTGATAAATCCGTAGTTCAACTTAATCTTACATTTTTTTGTGTTATAGCAAAGAAATCTATAATTTGTTATAATACGATTCATGTTAATCAGTTCTTAGCTAATTATTAATTGGCTAATAAGGTAATTTATGCAGGGTTTAGTATCTCCCGTTGCACAACCGTAAAACATATTCACATTTATGTAGTATTAAGCGTAGTCAGCTATTATATTTTTTATTGTACTAATAGCAAAGAAATCTAATTTTCTATAATATGTATTCATGTTAGATCGGTTTCAGATAATAATTTGCGTCTCCTATAGTTAGGCAGGTGTTTAGGTCATCTCTTGCTAAACCTAAATTATTTACAATTTATTATCACTGATAAAGCGTAGTCAAGCTTATTTATATATTGTTTTGTGTAATAGAAAGAAATCTAAATTGTATAAATATTTATTATGTAGATCGCTTCAGATAATAAATTGGGCTCCTAGGTAAATTAGACAGGTGTTTGAAGTATCTCCTGTTTGCACAACTCGATAACAATCTTTGCACAATTAATGTAGTGAAATAAGGCGTAGTCAAGCTTATTTATATGTTTTTTGTGTATAAGCAAACAAATCTAAATTTGTTATAAATGAAAAGTTTAGATCCGTTTCAGATAATAATTTGGGCTCCTAGGTAATTTAGCAGGGTGTTGGAGGTATCTCCCTTTCCAAACACCTTAAAATTTACACATTATATGAGTTTTAAAGGTAGTTTAAGTCTTTATTATATGTATATATGCAATAGCAATATCAGAGTTAACATTGTTTTTAATATTTATTCAAGTTAGATCAGTTCAGATATATTCTGGGCTCTATAATTTAGGCAGTGTTGAGTATCTCCTATTGCCAACCGTAAATATTATACAATTTGATGTATATAAAGCGTAGTCAAGCTACTTATATGTTTATGTGTAATAGCAAAGATAATCTAATTTGTATAATATGTATTCATGTAGATCGATTCAATATAATTTTGCGCTGCCTAGTAATTAGCAGATGCAGCGGAATAAAAAACTTGATGGGCGTCGAAAATATTACAATTTCGATGGTAGGGAAAAGCGTAGTCAATCTTATTATATTGTTTTATGAATAGCAATAAATTCTAAATTTGTTATAATAATGTATTCAGTTAATCGTTCATATACTAATTTGCTCCTAGGTATTTAGCGCAGTTGTTTTTTTTTAGGTATCTCCTTTTGCACAACGAATAAATATACAATATTTGTAGTATTCACTATTTTTCAATTGTTATATGTAATCAGCAAAAAATCTAAATTGTTATAATATGTATTCATTTAGATCGGTCTTCAGATAATAATTTGGGCTCCTAGTAATTTAGGCAGGTTTGAGCTATCTTCCTTGTAGAAAAACTGAAAAAAATTTACACATTTAAATTAGGATGAAGTGAAAAGGGTCTTTTTTATATGTATGATGGTAAAGCAAAAAATCTAAATTTGTATAATATGTATTCATGTTAGATCGGTTCAGATAAATAATTTCGGCTAAATAGGTTTTTAGGCATTAATTAGGTATTTCTTGCACAACCGTAAAATATTTACAATTTTGATGAAGAACTAAAGTATGTTAAACTTATTCCCCCATATTGTGTGATGTATGTAATAGTATAAATTAAATTTGTCTTATAATATCTAATCCTCGTTAAGATCGTCGATAATACATATAATTGGCTAATAACGTAATTTAGGCAGGGCTTTGAGTATCTCCTTTGCCACAAACTTAAAATATTTACAATTGATGTAGTAAAGCGTAGTCAAGCTTATTATATTGTTTATGTTTGTAATAGCAAAGAATCTAAATTGTAATAAAGCCTCATGTTAATCGTTCATAAAAAAATTTGGAGCCCTAGGTAATTTAAGGCAGTTTTGAAGTATCTTCTTTGCAATAACCGTAATAATATTTACAATTGATTAATGATAAAGCTTAGGTCATCTATTATATTGTTCTCTTGTCGTATAGCAAAGACATCTAAAACTTGCTTATATAGTATTCATGTTAGATCGTGTTCAAGATGGTAATAGTTGTGTAAGAGTTATTTTAGCAGTGGTTTGAGGATATCTCCTTTGACAACGTAAAAATTTACAAATTTATGTAAAAATAAAGCGTATGACAGCTGATTTATATTTATTTTATGTTATAGCCAAAGAAATCTAATTTGTTTAATAGTATTCATGCTACATCGTTCATCAGATAATAATGGGCTTCTATGTAATCTTAGGAGGTGTTGAAATCTCTTTTGCACATCGTATAAAATTGCTAATTTATATAAAGCTTATGTAAAGCTTATTAAATTGTTATATGTTAATGCAAAGAATATCTAAATTTGTTTTATATGCTATTCATGTTAAGATCCGTTTCAGATACTAATTTGCTCCTAGGTAATATTAGACATTGTTTGACGCATTCTCCTTTGCACAAACGTTAAAAAATTTACAATTTGATGTTGTGTAAGCCGTAGTCAAGATTCACGCTCTTACATGTTTTCTTGGACTCATAATAGCAAAAATCTAAATGTGTTTATAAATCTATTCATGTTAGAATAGTTTAGAATATTTAATTAATTCATCGCTAATAGTAATTATGCAGGCTGTTTGAGTATCTCCTTTCAACACGTCAAAATATTTACATTGATGTATATTAAAAAGTTTTCAAGCTAATTTATATTGTTTATGTGTTATAGCAAAGAAATCTAATTTTGTTAGATATGTATTCATGTTAGATAAAAATACTTACTAATACTACTCTCTAGGTCATTAGGCATCTTTTGAGGTATCTCCTTTGCATAACCGTTAAAACATAACACATATAATGAGTTAAAAGCGTAGTAAGTCTAATTTAATGTATAATAGCAATAGCAAAGAAATCTAAAATTTGTTATCAATATGTATTTAAAGTTAGATCGTTCAGTATATAATTTGCTCCTAGTTAATTTAGGCAGTGTTTTTAAGGTATCTCTTTTGCACAACCGTAAAGATATTACATATTTATGTGGTGATAAAGCGTGTTGCCAGGGCAACCTAGCCATTGTCTTTATGTGTAAATAAGACAAAATTAAATTTTTATAATATTATTTCTATGTTAGATCTGTTTACGATATAATTGGCCTCTAGTTAATTTAGCGCAGTGTTTCTTATTCAGGTCCTCTTTCACAACCGTAAAATATATTAGCAATTATGGAAAATAAAGCGTTATCAAGCTTATTTAAATTGTTTATGTATAATAGCAAAGAAAATTAAATTGTTATATTATTTATTCATGTTAGATCGTTTCATATAATATTTTGGCCTAGAATTAGCAGGTGTTTGACGTAAATCTTCTTGCAAAACCTAAAATATTTACAATTTGATTTTGTGATAAAGCGGTATCAAGCTTATTTAATATTTTTTATGGTAATAGAAAGAAATCTAAATTTTTATAATAGTAATTCATGTTAGATCGGTTTCAACTAATAATTTGGGCTAATAGGTAATTTAGGCAGGTTTGACGTATCTCCTTGCGCACAACTCTAAATCTTAACAATTGATGTAGTTATAAAGCCTAGTCAGTTTGTTATATTTTTTATGTTACTGATCAAACAATATCTAAATATTGTTAGACTGCCTCAAAATATAGATCCGGTTCAGATAATTATTTGGCTCCTAGGTAATTTAGGCAGGGGTTTGATGTATCTCCTTTGCACAATGCTTAAAAAATTACACCATTATATGTTTAGTTATAAGGTTAGTTAAGCTTAGTATATTGTCATTATATGATGTCAATAGCAAAAAAATCTAATTTCGTTATTAATATTATTTAAGTTAGATCGGTTCAGATAATTAATTTGGGCCCTAGTTAATTTACATGTGTTTGAAACTATCCTCTATGCACAACCTAAAGATATTTACAATTTTGCATGTAGTGATAAAAGCTAGTATCAAGCCGTATTTACATCGTTTTGTATAGAAAGAAATCTAATTTGTTATAAATGTATTCATATAAGATCGTTTCCAGATAATAATTGGCTATATAGTATTTTTTCTTCTTTATTGGAAGGTGTTGAGTATCTATTTGCACAATCGTAAAATACTTACAAATTGGTTGTAATGCGAAAAGCTTAGCGAAGCTGATATATTTCTTTATGTTGTAATATGCAAAAAATCTAAATTTTACTAATATGATTCAGTATAGATCGTTTCATAAAATAATTTGGATCCTAGGTAATTTAGGCAAGGTTTTGAGGTAAAGTCAAACACAAAATGAAAAATTTTACACATTTTTAGTGATAAAGCGTAGTCAGCGTATTTATATGTTTAATTAAGAAGCCAAAGAAATCAAATTTTTATAATACTGTATCAGTTAGATTCGGTTTTAGTAATAATTTGGGCTAATAGTTAATTAGGCAGGTGTTGAGGTATCTCCTTTGCAACAACCGTACAAAAATTTTCACATTCCTTTATAGCGATAGACCTCATTTCTTTATATTTTTATACTTAATGCAAAACAATCAATTTTTTATTCGTGATTATTCAAGTTAATCGTTTTCAGCTAATAATTGCTTCTAGTTAAATTAGGCAAGTGTTTGGAGGTACCTCCTTTTGCCACAACCGTATAATATTTTACATTTATGTATTTCAGTTTTATCTCATCTTATTTACATTTTTATGTTAATAGCACAGAATCAAATTTTTGTCTATAATATTATTCATGTAATCGCGTTTCAGAAATAATTTGGCTTTAGGTATATTAGAGGGTGTTTCTTTCACGGTTTGTGATAATGCACACTGTATAAATGGTGCAACGAAAATCTTTTTTTTGAGCTTCACACTAAAAATATATCGGGAAATGACTAAAAAAAGTTACAAAGACTCTAAATTTTATATATCATAATTCAGGCTAAGGATCGTTCAGATAATTAGACTTTTGGGCTTCCTAGGTACATTTTAGAATACGTGGTATTAACAGTAACCTGTAGCTAAACAAAATCAAATTTAAACACATTCATTTCAATTGTGCTCTCCATCCTCGATTAGTCTTTCATCACACATGTCTAAGGAGCAAACAATTGTCATTTAAGTATTGTATCATGAGATCGGTCAAGATAATAATTTGGCTCATAGGTAATGGCAGTGTTTTGAGGTATCTTCTTTGCACAACCGTTAAAACTCATATACAATTTGACATTAGTATAAAGATTGTCAAGCTTAGTTTATATTGTTTATTGTAAATAGCAAAGAAATCTAAATTTGCAAATAATATTAGTTCATGTTAGATCATTTCAGATAATAATTTGGGCAGCTCCTAAGTAATTTAGCCAGGTGTTTGATGTATCTTCTTTGAACACATTAACAATATTTGCCATTAACGTACAATTAAATTATTCAAAGATATTTATATTTTTATGTGTATACAGGTACTCACACAATTTTCTAATATGTTCATTCCTTATGATTTGTTTCAGGAAATATTTGGGCTCCAAAAGGTATATTAGCAGGGTTTAACGTACTCTCTTTGCAAAACGAAAATTATTTAACAATTGAACTGTAGTGATAAAGGGCATAGTCAAGCTTATTTTATTGTTTTATGTGTTAATAGCAAAAAATCTAAATTTGTTTTTTATTATTCTATTAATTTAAATCTGTTCTAGATAATAATTTGCGGCTAATAATCAACTTTACAGTGTTTGAGCTATCCTCCTTGCACAAACCGTAAATATTTACACCTAATCCTTGATGTAGTGATAAACGATCAAGCTCTATTTATAAATTGTTTTTTTGTTCAATAGCAAAGAAAATCTAAACTTTTTATTTATATTTTATGTTAGATCGATTTCAAGATAATAATTGCGCCATATGTAATTTTTTTCGCTAGTGTTTGAGCGTTTCAGATATATTATCGAACTCAATATATCAAATTTGATCAGTTATTAAAATTCAAAGGCCTATTTAAAAATTGTAAATGTTGTAATAGAATGGAGAGATTTAATTTTTTTCTCTCACCCCCTGTAATCGGTTTAGATATAAATCTTGGGCTCTAATAATTTATAACGTGTGAGGGTTCTTTCCTTATAAGCACAAACGTAAAAAATTAAACAATTATTAATAATATAAAGCTAGTCAAGCTTATTTATAGTTTTTTGTGTAATAGCAAAGAAACATTCATAAATTTTTTAATAATACTGTATCATGTCTCAGCACCAGCTGAAGTTAAGATTACTAGTAATAAGTAAATTATGCAGTGAGGACTGCATATTTCGTGTATATCGAGGTGATGTAGATAAAAGCGTATCAAGCTTATTATATTTCTTTATTGTAATAGCAAAAGAAATCTAATTTGTTATAATATGTATTCAGTTTAGATCGGTTTCAGATTAATAATTTCGCTCCTAAGTAATTTAGGCAGTGGTTTGAGTATCTTCTTTGCAAACCGTAACAATATTCACAATTTTTATGTAGTGATTAAGCGTAGTCCAAGCTTTTTATATTGTTTTATGTTAATAGCAAAGAAATCTAACAATGTTTTATAATATTATTCAGTTAGATCGGTTTCAGAATAATAATTTAATAGGTAATTTAGGCAAGGTTTTTGAAGCATATCCTTTACAAAACCCGTAAAATATTTACATATTGCTGTAGTGAAAAAGCGTAGTCAAGCTTATTATATTGTTATATGTTGTAATAGCAAACAAATCTAAAATTTTTATAATTAATTCATATTTAGATCGTTCAGATAATAATTGGGCTCCTAGGTAAATTTAGGCAGTGTTTGAGGTATCTCCTTTCCAAAACTTTAAAAATTTACACTATATATGTAGTATTAAAGTAGTTTAAGCAATTTTATATGATTATATATCAAAGCAAGAAAAATCTAAATTTGTTATAATATGTATTCAAGTTAGATCAGTTCGAGACAATAATTGGGCCTAGGTAATTTAGGCAGGGTGTTTGAGGTATCTCCTACTAACAACCGTAATAATAATATACAATTATTAGTGATAAGCGTATCAAGCTTATTAATTTTTATGCTGTAATAGCAAAGCAAACTCTAACTTGTATACTAATATGTATTACATTTAGATCGGTTTCAGAATAATAATTTGCGCTCCTAGTAATTTAGGCAAGGTAGTTTGAGGTCATTTCTGCCAAACCGTTTAAATATTTACATTTATTAAGTGATAAAGGCTAGTCAGCAGCTTATTATATTGTTTAGTCTAATGGAAGAAAATTCTAAATTGTATTATAATATGTAATAATATGTATAGATCGGATTTCAGATATATTGGGTCTATGGTAATAGGCAGTGTTTTTATATCTACCTTTGCACGAACCGTAAACAATATATACAATATGTTGTAGTGATAAAGCGTCCAGCTATTTATTTAAAAATTCTATATATTGTGAAATAGCAAAAAAAATCTAAAATATTTAGATGAATATAATTAGTTTTGTTTGGTTTCAGATAATAATGGGCTCCTAGGTAATTTGCCAGGTCTTTGATGTATCTCTCCTTGACAACATGGAAAAATTTACACATTTTACTAGTGATCATAAGCGATCAAGCCGATTATATTGTTTATCATGTGTAATAGCAACAGAAATCTAATTGTATAATATGTAGTATGTTAATATCGTTTCAGTAATATTTGGTAATAGGTATTTTTAGAGGTAATTGAGGTATCTTCTTGCACACGATTAAAATATTTCAATTTCTTGTTTTGTGTCATTTGGAGTTACTTTATATTGTTTTTTGTGCTCGTAAATTTGTTCTTTTCCGCTACTCTCAAACTGAACAGCCGGTTTTAATTAATTAATAATTGGAAAATAGATTTAGGCAGGTGTTTGAAGGTATCTCCTTTGACAAACTGTAATATTTACAATTGATTGTAGTGATAAAGCTTATTCAAGCTTATTTATGTTATAAGTGTAATAGCAAAAAATCTAAATTTCTATAATAGTGATATTCAGTTTAGATCGTTTAGTAAAAAATTGGCCCTAGTAATTAGCAGGTTTTCAGTTTCCTTCTTTGCAAAACCTAAACTATTTACAATTGATGTAGTGATAAACTAGTCAATCTTATATATATTTTTAAAGTGAATAAGCAAAGAAATCTAAATTTCTATAATATGTATTCATTTGACTCTGTTCAGATCAATATTTGGTGCTAATAATTATTTTAGCAGGTGTTTGCATGGTATCTCTTTGCATCAACGAAAATATTTACAATTTGATGTAATATAAAGCGTAGTGAAGCTGATTTATATTGTTTTATTGTAATAGCAAAGAAATCTTCAATTGTTTATATATATTATCATGCTAATCGTTCAGATAATAAATATGGTGTACTAAGTAATTTAGCAGTCGTTGAAATCCTTTTGCACAATCGTAAAAATATATCATATTGATGCAGTGTTAAAAGGCTTAGTCAAAGGTTTCATCAGAGAAAAGTTAGGCGGCAAAGTAATCAAATTTTATAGTATTCATGTTAGATCGCGTCTTCAGATAAATAATTGTCTAGGTAATTTAGAAGGTTGAGGAGTCTCCTTTGCACAAACGTAAAAAATTACAATTTTATGTATGATAAAGCGATAGTCAAGCTCATTTACATTGTTCTTTGGTTATAATAATAATCATAATAATATGTGTTATAATATGTATTCATGTTAGATTCAGTTTACTATTATTAATTAGCTAATTCAGTAACTTTAGGCAGGTAGTCCCTGATGAAGGTATCTCCTGGTCACAACCGTAAAAATATACGAATTTATGTAGTGATAAATCTTTTCAAGCCATAGTATATTGATATTTATGGTGTAATAAGCAATACAGAATCTAAAATTTGTGTATTGAACTATGTCTCATTCATTAGATCGTCAGATACATAAGTTGTCCTAGTAATTAGCACGTTTGAATAATCTCCTTGCATAACTATAAAATTTACACAATATTAGTAAAGCAATATCAAGTCTACATTTATGTACTTATGCAATAGACAAAGAAATCTAATAATTTTTATAATATGATTCATTATGAGCGTTCAGATAATAATTTTTGGGCACCTAGTTAATTGCAGTTTGATATCTCTTTTGCACAACCGTAAAAATATTTTACAATGATTAGTATAAAAGCGTAGTCTCAGTTTCAACATTGTTTTATGGGGGTAATACACTAAATCTAAATTTATAATATTATCATTTAGATCGGTTTTAGATACTAATTTGGGCTCTACTGTAATTTGCAGTTCTTCACATTTTTTGTTAGTTTAATACAAACCTTAAAATATATACAAGACGCTAGACAAAACTTGAGGGAATTAATATATATGTGAAGACCAATGGAAATAAAAAGTTTATAAATTAATTATTCATTTAGATCGTTCAGATAAATTTGGCTCCTAGTAATTTAGCATGGGAGGTATCTCTTAGGCAAAACCGGTAAAATTTACAATTTGATTTTGTATAAAGCTTCAAGCTAATACTATGGTAGGATGACATAGGAAAAAATCTAAAATTTGCTTCATAATATCTCATCGTGATATCGGGTTAGCGTAATTGCGCTAACATATAGCAGTAATTGATCGTATACCGCCTTGGCATCAACGTAAAATCTTTTACAATTTCAGTTTTATGATCAATAGAATATTCACCGTATTATATATTCTGTCTTAGAGGTACAATAGCAAACAAGAACTCCTAACATTTGTGAAACTATTATATGACACGTTACACTCGGTTCTCAGAAATATTCTAGGCTCTACTTCTAGGTTAAAATTTAGCACGTCTGTGAATTATCTACACTTAGCAATCAATCTCTGTTAACAAATCCTTAATACAAAATAAGTGTATAAAGGTAGTACAGCCTATCATTTATGATATATAATGTGCCAATACCAACAAGAAATACATAAATAATCTCAATAATTATGATTAATTTCAACTCTACCTCGATTATCAGTAATAAATTGGCTACTCTAAGCTACTTCAGGCAAGTTATTGTGAATTATATCGATGCAACCCAACTGCCTAAATATTACAACTTAGATTATATAAGGCGTAGTCCGCTTATCACAATTTGTATTCTGAATAAGGCGAAAGAATCCTAAAATTTGGTTATAATATAATATGCATATAAGATCGTTTCATAATAAATTAATGTGCTATAGTAAATTAGCAGTGTTTGACATCACTCATATTGAACAAACCAAACCTCATAGTTCACTAATTGCATTATGATAAATCTAGTTGCAGCCTTATTTATATTGTATTATGATCGTTAAATACCACTAAAGCATCTGAAAACTTGCTAGAATTTACATCAGTTACATGCTAGGGATTTTCATGTCTAGCATCGGTTCTCATATACAGAATATATTATGATACCCTCACGGTATATTACTTATGGCGCCTATGACCGGACATCCCTTTCGCACACACGTGCACAAACAACCACCTTTATCTAATGAAAGCTTACTCACTATATATATGTTTTATAATTAATAGCCAAAGAAAATTAAATTTTATAATATGCTATCTCATGTTAGATCGGTTTTAGTTAATAATTTGGGCTAACAGTAATAATAGGGTTATGAGTATCTCCTTTGCATCAACCGTAAAAACATTACACATTTATGTAGTGAAAGCGTAGTCAAGTCTAATTTATATTGTTATATGCAATAAGCAAAAGAAAATCAAATTATATATGTATTCAAGTTAGTTTCGTTTCAGATAAATAATTGGCTCAGTTAATTTAGCAGATGTTGAGTGGTAAATTCCTTTTGCACAACCGGTAAAATATACAATTTGAGTAGCTGATAAAAGCGTTAGTCCAGCTATTACATTTTTTAGTGTAATAGCACACGAAAATCACATTTGTCAAAATATGTTTATGTTAGATCGGTTTCATATTATAATTTGGGCTCTTAATTTTGTCTAATTTTCTTTCAGATATCTCCTTTGCACAACCGTAACATCATCTGACAATATGATTAGTCATAAAGCTAGTCAAAGCTTTATTAAATGTATATGTGTTCAATAGCAAAGTAATCTAAATTTGTATAATATATATTTCATTTTAATCAGTTTCAATAATAATTTGGCTCTAGTAATTTAGGCAAGTGTTTGAGTATCTCCTTTGCACAACATGAAAAATTTACACTTATCTTAGTGATAAAGCGTATCAGCTATAATTTATTAAATTTATATGTGTATTAGCAAAGCAATCTATACTTATTATAAATATGTATTCATTATAGATCGGTTTCAATAATAATTTTGGCTAATAGGTTATTAGCATGTTGAGCGTATCTTCTTGCACAACGTAAAATATATACATATGGGGAGTAGTGATAAGCTTAGTAAGCTATATTTATATTGTTTTATTAATAATATAGAATAAATTTCCTATAATATGTATCCATGTTAGATTGGTTTCAGTGATAATAATTTGGGCTAAAAGTTAATTTCGGCAGTGTTTGATGATTTGTTGCACACCCTAAAATACTTACAATTGACGTAATGATAAGATGCTAGTGAAGCTGATTTTTATTGTTATATGTGTAATAGCAAAGAAATCTAATTTGTTACAATATGCAATTCATGCTTAATCAGTTTCAGATAATAATTTGGTCCTAGGTAATTTAAGCAGGTGTTTGAGATATCTCTTTGCACACGTAAAATATTATAAATTTGATGATGGTTAAAGCTAGTCAAGCTCCTATTTACAATTTTATATGTTGTAATAGCAAAAAACCTAAATTTTTTATATATATTATTACATGTTTTTAGCACTAATAATTGCGGCCCTAGGTAATTTAGCAAGGTGCTTGAGGTATCTCCTGTGGCACAACGTAAAACCATTACTCAAACCATTGATTTTGCGATACAAAGCGCTCAGTTCAACTTAAATTGCACATGCTTTGTTTTGGTGCAATAGCATAGCAATCATATAAATTTGTCTATAAGATTATTCATGTTAACTCGCGTATAGGTAAATTAGTACTATTTGGCTAATCAGAGTTAGCGAGTCTATAACAGCTGTTTATCGTATCTCTCTATTCCAAACACACCGAGAGCTTCATAGTAATTAAGTTGGAAATTTGTAAAGCTGTGAAGGGCTTAATTTATATTTTTTATGTATGAAGCAACAAAATCTAAATTTTTTCAATAGCATTCAGTAAATCTGATTCGATAAGTAATTGGTCCTAGGTATTATAGCAGTGTTGAGTATCCTTCTTGCACAACCGTAAAGATAGTACAATTGATGTAAAAATATATTACGGTGTGCAAAATATACCCAAAACCTGCCTACATTACCTAGAGCCCAAATTATCTATCTGAAAACCAATCTAACATGATCACTATCATAACCAAATTTAGATTTTCTTTGCTATTACACTATAAAAACAAATATTAAATATAAGCTTGATAGTCTTAAATCACTACATCTAAATTGTAAATTATTTTACGGTTGTGAAAAGATAACCTCAAACACCTGCCTAAATTTAGTATTAGCTCCAAGCATCTTACGATAATTTCTTTTTATTTCGGAAATCGAATATCATATTATAACAAAATTAGAATCTCTTCTATGCTTTACACAAAAAAACAATGTAAGAATGCTTGGACTAACCTTTATCGCACATCAAATTGTAAATTTCTTTACGTTTGTGCAAAATTTCTTCTTTAAACACCTGCCTAAATTTACTAGGAGCCCAAAATTATATCTGGAAACCGATCTAAACAGCAATACATATCAATAAAAATTTATTCTCTTGATATACAAATTACTAACTAATTAAATAAGCTTACTTAACTTAAACACGCATCCACAATTGTTATATATTTCGGTTGGCATAAGCGATATACTCAAAAACTGCACCTAATTACCATAGGAGCAAAGATACCCAATATATAATCTGAAACATACTAAGTCAACCATCGAATTCACTATTATAGACATAAACTTAGATTTCTTTGCTAATACACATAATAACAAGATATAATCGGCTTCACTAGCTCATTCATTACGTCAAAATTGTCTCAATATTTTACCGTTGTGCAAACAATCGATACTGCAACTCTGCCAACAATTACATACCACAATTATTATCTGAACTGATTAACATGAATAAAATATAAGCAAATATCGTAGAATTTCCATTGTATTACACATACAAACACAAGTTTATAAATATAAGGCTTAACTAAAGCAATTTACAACAACATCAAATTCCTATATATTTATCCGTGTGCTCAAAAAGATACCTCAAACAACCTGGCCTAAATTACCTATTTACCCAAATTATTATCTTGAAACCGATCTAACCATAATACATATTATAAAAACTTAGTGCTGCGGGTATCTTACGACAGCAAACATATAAAATAAGCTTGATACGACTTATATCACTAATAAATGTGTAAATTTTCTCACTAGTTGTGACAAGAAGATACCTCAAACACCTCCATAAATTACCTAGGAGCCAAATATCTATCTGAAATACTGATTAACATAATCAGTATCTACATATAGCTTATGGGATAATTTACAATATTTTACACTATAATCAAATTTAAATAAGCTTGACTAAACCTATTTCATACATAATTGTATACATAGCTGAAGCTAGTATCCATGGTCGACATACCTGAAAAGAACATCACCTGCCTATAATTACCTAGGACCCAAATTAGTAATTAAAACCCGAATCTACATGTCAATACATATTATAAACAAATTGATTTCTATGGCTGATTACACAAATTAAAAACATTGTAAAATAAGTATGGCTAAGCGTAACCAAACATTTCAAATTAAATATATTACGCTTGCAAAAGACACATACCTCAAACACCCTCCCTAGATTAACTAGAGTCCAAATATTATTCTAACCGATCCAACTGATACATAAATTAAAAAAAATTTGATTTCTTGCTAATTGACATAAGCATTATACTATATTAAATGACTTACCACTACCCTCTATAACCTACCATACTAGGTGTAAATTTTACGTTGTTGCAAGATTAGAATACTCAAATCACCTATGCATTATTCCTATTAGGTCACCACCTATAACTAAAACACGATCTACATGAACATATTATAACAAATTTATATTCTTTTCTTAACATATAAAACAATATAAATAAAGACTTGAACACCTTTATTCACTACAAAAAATGGTAAATTTTCACTGTTGTGAAAGAATACCTCAAACACCTCCTAAACTAACCTGGATCCCAAATATTCTTGAAACCGATCTAAACTAAATACAATCTATAACATTTAGATGTCTTTCTACTTACAATTACAATATAAATCAGTGTCCTAAGTTTCATCATACAACTCAAATTGTAATATTTTAAAGGTTGTGCAAATGAGATACCTCCAAAACCTGCCTAAATACCTATTACCCAAAATTATTATCTGAAACCGATCTTACATGCATACATATTTAACCAAATTTAGATTTCTTTCCATTACACATATAACAATAAATAAGCTTTACAACGCTTTATCACTACATCAAATTGTAAATACTTTTCGGTTGGGCACTAGAGAATTTCAAACACCTGCCTAATAAAACTAAGGAGCCAACATTATTTATCTGAAAATACGATCTAACTTGTATACTATTATTTAACAAAACTTTAGATTTCTTTGCTATTGCACATTACTAACAATTAAATACAGCTTAACTACGCATTATCACTACAGATATGTGTAAATTTTAACGATTGTGCAAAGGAGATACCTCAAACACCTGCCTAACATTACCTAGAAGCCCAATTATTATCTGAAACCGATCTAACGATTGAATACATATACTATAACAAAATTCTAGATTAGTTGGCTATTACCACACAAAACAACTTATAAATATCAAGCTGAACTACCTTATCACTACATTCTCAAATGTCAAAGATTTTACCGAGTGTGCAAAGGGATACGTCAAACCCCTGCCTAATTACCTATTAGCCCAATATTATCTGAAACCGATATAATATGAATATCATCAATATAAAAAAATTTAGATTTCTTCCTATTACACATAAAACAATATAAATTATCTTGACTACGTTATCACTACATCAAAATTGTAAATATTTTACGTCTGTGCAAATAGATTAACTCAAAACACCTGCCTAAATTACCCTAGAGCCAAAAATTATTTTGAACCATCTAACATTGAATACATATTATAACAAATTTAGAATTCTTTGCTATACATCATATAACAATTTAATATAACCTGCTACCTTTATCACTACAACACATTGTAATAATATTTTACGTTGTGCAAAGGCAGATACTTAAAGAACACACACCTGCCTAAATACCTATGGAGCCAATAATTAGTACTAATAACCGATTAACATGAACATATTATACACAAATAGATTTCTGTGCTAACACATAAAACACAATAATATGCTGACTACGCTTTATCACACATCAAATTGTAAATATTTACGACAATTGTGCAAAAGATGAAACCTAAACACTGCACTAAATTAATCTAGGTCGCCCCAATTATTATCTGAAACAGACACTAACTAATACAACTATTAAACAATATTAAGATTCTTTGCTATTGCCACTATATAACAATACATAATATAGACGCATACACTACCTTATAACTACATCAATAGTGATCACAATCTTTTAACTCAGTATCGCAAAAGCGAGATTACCTCAACAGCGTCTAAATTACCTAAGGAGAGCCACATTATTATCTCGAAAACCGAATCTAACATGATACCATTAATATATAACCCAAATAATCTTGTACTATCATTACAACTAAAAACAATATAAATAAGCTTGAAATACGTTTTAGTTTTGTCAAATTGTCAAATATTTTTAATGGTTGTGCAAACGGAGATACCTCAAACACCTGCCTAAATTACCTATTACCATAATTAAATTAAATATACTAAAACCTGATCTAACATGAAACATTTATAACAAAATTTAGATTTCTTCTCATACACAAAAACACAATATAAATAAGCTTGACACGCTTTATCACAACATCAAATTGTAACATTTTTTACTTGTGACAAGGAGATACTCATAACACCGTCTAAATTACCTAAGGGAGCCAAATTATTATCTGAAACCCGATCTAACATGAAATTTCATAATAAAAAATTTAGATTCTTCTATTAACAATATAACAATTTTAAATAAGCGACAAAACTTTTAACACTCATCAAATTGTATATATATTTACGATTGTGAAAGAAAGTATCTCAAACACCTGCCTAAATTAACTTTACTAGCCACATTATTATTGACAACCGATTCCTAGCATGAATTACATATGTTATAACAAATGTAGATTTCTTACAATTAACATAAAACAATAAATCAGCTTCAATACCTTTATCACTTACATCAAATGTAAAATATTACGCTTGTGCAAGACGATACCCTAAAACACCTGCCTAACATATAACATTTAGCCCAAAAATTATCTGAAAACATATCTAACATGAAACATATATAGCAAATTAATTTCTTTCTAATACACCATTAAAACAATATAATTAAGATATTACTATATTTTCCACTACATCAAATTGTAAAATTTTACGTTTTGCAAAAAGATACCTCAAACACCTGCCTAAATGTACCTAGAGCCCAAATTTTTACTGAACCGATACTAACATGAATACATTCTATAACAAATTTAGATTTCTTGCTATAACACATAAACAATACAATAAGCTTGACTACGCTTATCACTATTCAAATGTAAATATTTTACAGTTGTGCAAAGGAGATACCTAAAAAAACTGTGCCTAAATAACCTATTAGCCCAAATAATGATTATCTAAAACCGATCTAACATGATTACATATATATTAAACAAATTTATATTCTTTTCTATTACACAAAAAACAAATATAAATAAGGTTTGACTATGCTTTATACTACCAGCAAAATTGTAAAATATTTTACGTTGTGCAAAGAAATACATCATTACCTGCCCTAAAAACCATTAGCCCCAAATATTAATCTGTTCACAATGAATTCAATTATAACCAAATTTAGATTTCTTTGCTATTACACATATAACAATACAAATAAGCCTGACCTACGCTTTTATCACTCAAATAAAATGTGTAAATGTTTCACTGTGTCCAAGAGTACCTCAAACACCTGCCTAAATTACCTAGACCCCAAATTATTATCAAACCGACTCTACATGAATACATATTTTAAGACAAATTTAGATTTCTTTTCTATTACCACCTATAACAATTTAAATAAGCTTGACTACGCTTTATCACTACAACATATTGTATATATTTTACGGTTGTGCAAAGGAGATAAATCCTAAAAAACACCTGCCTAAATTGCGGTAGAGCCCAAATGCTGATTTGAAAATCTTCTAACATGAAATACATATTTAAACAAATTTAGATTTCTTCCTATTACCCAGAAAACAATATAAATAAGCTGACTACGCTTTCACTACATCAAATTGTTAAATATTTACGTTTTGCAAAGAAGATACCTCTCAAACACCTGCCTTAAATTACCTAGGAGCCGCAAATTAGTTATCTAAAACCGATCTAAACATGAATACATATATATAACAAATTTAAGATTTTCTTTCTATTACACATAAAACAATAATAACAATATAAGCTTGACTACGCTTTATCACTACATCAAAATTGTAAATTATTTACGGATGTGCAAGGAATTACCAAACACCTGCCAAATTAAATAGGAGCCAAATTATTTATCTGAAAATGATCTAACTTAATACATATTATAACAAATTTAGATTTCTTTGCCTATGCATATACTAACCAATATAAATAAGACTTAACTACCTTAATAACTACATATAATGTTGTAAATTTTTAAACGTTGGAAAGAGATACCTCAAACAACCTGCCATAATTACCTAGGAGCCCAAAGGAATTATTATCTGACCAATGAAACATAAATAACAATATTATAACAAATTTAGATTGGGCTATTACACATAAAACAATATAAAAAGCTTGATACGCTTTCTCACTACATCAAACTTTAAATATTTTACGGTTGTGCCAAAGAGATACCTCAAACACCTGCTAACAATTACCATATAGCCCAATTTTAATCTGAAACGAGTACTCTTAACAGGAATACATATTATAACAAAATTTTAGATATTCACTATTCCAATTACACATAAAAAACAAATAATATAAGGCCACTACGCTTTATAACTACATTTCAAATTGTAAATATTTACGTTGCAAGAAGGATACTCAAAACACCCTGCACTAAATTATCCTAGGAAGCGCAAATATTATCTGAAACCGATCTAACATTGAATACATATTATAACAAATTTAGATTTCTTGCCTATTACACATAAAACAAATAAAAAGCTATGACTACGCTTTACACTACATCAAATTTGTAAATATTTTACGTTTGTTCAAACACCCGCATAAATTACCTATTAGCCAAATTAAAATTTATCTAAAGACATGTTCTAACCATGAATACAATATTATAAAACAAATATTTTCAATTTATTAAAAAAAAAACAATGTTAAATAAGGATAAAATTTGTTAATCACACAATAAAAAATTGTCAAAATTTTTATTACGTTGTGCAAAAAGAGATAACCACTCAAACAGAGTCAAACCTAGGAATCACCAAAATTATTATCGAAACCGATTCTTAACAATGAACTACAATTAAGAAAAATTAAGATTTCTTTTCTATGAACACATATAACAATTAAATTACGGCTTACTAAGCTTATAACACTGGCAATCAAATTGTATATATTTTACGTTGCAAAGGAAGATACCTCAAACAACCTGCCGAAATTACATAGCGAAGCGCAATATTATCTGAAATCGACTCTAACATAATATATTCATAACCAAAATTAGATTTCTTGCTATTAACTACAAAAAAAACAAATAAATTAAGTTCAATTACCTTTCAACAGGACATCAAATTCCAAATTTTTATAGTTGGAAAAGAGTAAGACAAACACCTGCCTAAAATAACTATTAGCCCAAAAATATTATCTGAAACAGGATCTAACATGAATACAATATAATAGCAAATTTAGATTTCATGCTATTACACATAAAACCAATATAAATAAGCGGACTACGCTTTACACATCAAATAGTAAAATTTTACGGTTTTGCAAAAGAACGAACCCTTCAAACACCTGTTCCTAAAATTACCGTGGAGCCATAATTATTCGGAATATACTGAACAAATCTTAAACATAATTACATATTACAAACAAATTTTTACTTCTTGGTAATTGGGCATAAAACACATTTAAATAAGGCTGACACGCCTGATCCACTACATAGAATTGTATCAATATTTAGCGTGTCAAAGAGAACCTCAAACCACACTGCCAATCATTACCTATATAGCCCAAATTTTATCTTAAATGAATCTAACTAGAAATACTATTATAGCAAATTCAGATCTTTGTATACACAAAAACAATAAAATAGATTGACTAAGCTTTATCACTACCATCAATTGTATATATTTTACGTTTGTGCAAAAAACATAACACCTGCCTAAATTACCTATTACCCAAAATTATATTATCTGAAACCGATCCTACATGAATACATATTAATAACAAATTTCTTTTTTATTTTACACATAAGAGTATAGATCATTTCAAATATTATTTATAACTAATAAATAGATGCTCATAAGAAATTGAATTTGGTCATGTGAATGAAAACACTGTATTACACTTGCAGTCACTATAAATAAGATATTTTTTTCTTCTTTTTTTATTTTTTGCATTAGTTTCTCCTTTTATCTTTTATAAATCTTGGTATATTATAAAGGCGAAGAGCATACGAACGAAAGCACCGACCGCTACCTCGCCTCTGAGGCTCAGATAAAGAATAAATGAAGTAAGGGACGTATTGACGCACATATAGGCATTACGCATGAAACATTGTCATCTGCTGGCAGCGCTGTAATCCTACAATTAAATTGAAATATTCCGTTGGCAACATAATGACTCTCAACACCTTGCCAATAACTAGAAGCCCAAATCTATTACGACAAACGATCTAACTAATATATACTTTTATAACAAATTTTGATTTCTTCTTTTATATAACAAAAACTAGACCTTAACTACCCTTTATAACAACATATATGTGTAATTTTTCTTGTGAAAAGTGATTTAAAATTGATTTAAAGTTGATCAGAAATTAATAAACTAAAACACTGATATTTTACTTTGTGGTGTAAAATTTTAGATTTCATTCTATAATATAAAACACTAAAAAAGCTGACTACGCTTTATCACTAAAAAAATGTGTAAATATTTCACGTGCAAAGGACATATCCTCCCAAACACCTGCCTAAATACCTAGGAGCTTTATTATTTTATGAAAACCATTAATAATAAAAATATTATACAAAAAAAAATTAATTTCTTTGCTTTAGCTGTTCCTACTTAGTTCTTCGCCTCCCACCTAAAGCTTATCATTCAACAAATTGTAAATAATTTTTAGGTTGGCAAAAATGTATAGAACTTTAACACTGGCCTAACATACCTATTAGCCCAAATTATTTATCTGAAACCGATCTAAATAATACATATTAATATAACAATATGAATTCATTTTCCTAAAAAATTAATAAAACAATGGTAAATAAGTAATAAATTATATCATTACCATCAAAGGTAAATATTTACCGGTTGTGCATAGAGAGAATATTCAACACTGCCTAAATTAACTGGAGCCCAAAATGATATTCTTGAAACCGACTCTAAATACAATATATATAACACAATTCAGATTACTTGCTATGCAACATATAACATAATATAAATAAGCTCTTAACGACCCCTATTCTAACTAACCGTTTATGTGAAATTTTTAACGATTTGCAAAAGGAGAGACCTCAAACACCTGCCCTAATTAACTTAGGAGCCCAAATTATATACTGAAACCATTCTAACATGAATACATATTATAACAACATTACATTTCATTCTAACCTAAAACAATAATAAAAGCTTGACTACGCTTTATCAATCTACATCATAATTATAAAGATTTACCGTTTGCCAAAGTAAGATACGTCAAACCCTGCATAAATTCACCTATTAAGCCCAATTTATATCTGAAAACACTAACATTAATATATATTATAATAAATTTATGTTCTTTCCTATTAAAATAAAACCAATATATAAATAAGCTTGACTACGCGCTATCACAACATATCAAATTGTAATTATTTTACTGTTTTGCAAAGAACGATACCTTCAAACACCTGCTAACATTTACCTAGGATCCAATAATTATCTGAATACTATCTAACATGAATTACATTTATAACAATTTAAGATTTCTTTGCTTACTACACATATAACAATTTAAATAAGCTTGACTACGCTTTAACTACAACATATTGTATATTTTTACGGTTGTGCAAAGGATGATACCTGAAAGAAACACCTGCCTAAATTACCTACGAGCCCAAATTATTATCTAAAATCGATCTAACATAATACATATTATAAAACAAATTTAGATTTCTTCATTATTAAACATCATAAAGAAAAGTGACTACGCTTTATCACTACACAAATTGTAAAATATATTTACGGTTGTGCAAAAATGATACCTTCACACACCTCATAAATTTAACTAGGAGCCCAAATATTATCTGAAAACCATCTAACTTGAATACATATTCATATAACAATTTAGATTTCTTTTGCTATTTATATATTATAACAATATAAAAGACTTAACTACCCTTATAACTACATATGTGTAAATTTCTTAACGGTTATGCAACAGGAATCACCTCAAACAGCTGCCTAATATTACCTAGGACCACAATTATTATCTGAAAACAGTCTAACATGAATACATATCTATCAACAAATTATATTTGTTTGCTATTTACACATTTAACAATCATAAATAAAGCTGGAAAAGCTTCATCACCTACATCAACAATTTTAATATTTTACGGTCGTTGAAAGATATAACCCAAACACCTGCCTATAATACCTGCATTAAGCCTTAATTAATAAATATCAAAGAACTTATTAACATGAAAATCATTTTACAAATAAAAGGTTTCTTGCATACTGTATAAAAAAACAATGTAAATGAGCATTGACAACCCTTGTTCACAACATCAATTGGATAAATTTTTACGGTTGTGCAAAGTAATACCTCAAACACCTGTGCTAAAATTACATAGGAGCCCAAATTATAATATTAAATCAATTTTAACATCTACATTAATAAAAATTTAGAATTTATTTCACATACACGAAACAATTATCTACTCTTACATAAGCTTTAAACACTTCCATTAAATTGTATATATTTTTTACGTATCTGTGCAAAAAATATATCTCAAACACGCTGCTATATTACTAGAGAGCCCAAATTATTATCTATGAGAAACCGATCTAGCATGAACTATTGTTATAACAATTTAGAATCTTTGCTATTTACACACATAAAAAAATATAAATCAGCATTCACTACGCTTTATCATTACATTCAAATTGCTACAATATTTTACGGTTGTGGAAAAAAGATACCGCAAACACCTGCCTCTAAATAACGATTAGCCCAAAACTAATTATCAAACAGACTCTAACTATGAACATATAGCAAATGTTAGAATTTCTTTGCTATTACACATAAATACAATATAATTAAGATGACTCTACGCTTTATCACTTACATCAAAACTTGTAATATTTTACGCGTTTGCAAAATAAAGGAATACCTCAAACACCGCCTAAAATTACCTAGCACCCAAATATTTTAAACACGATCCTAACCAATGAATAACATCAGTATCAACAAAATTAGATTTCTTTGCTATTACACATTAAAAACAATATTCGTACTCTTGACTACGCTTTATCACTACATCAACATTGGTACAATATTTACAGTGTATGGACATTGATATCTTACCCTTTTCGAGAAGTAAACAATTAGCCCCAATTATAATTAATCCTAAAACCGATTCTAAACATATTACATAATATAACAAAATTTAATTTCTTTGCTATTACACAAAAACAATATAAATAAGGCTTAACTATCATTATACTACAATCAAATTGTAAAGTTATTTTCACGGTTTGCAAAAGTTATACCTCAATATAACGCCTAAAAAACCTATTAGCCCAAATTATATCTAAACCATCAATAAAATTAATAACATATTTAATAACAAATTTAAGTTCTTTGCAATATACACATATAACAATATAAATAAGCTGACTACGCAGTTTATCACTTAATAATAAATGTGTAGAATTTTTTCACTGTTTGGTCCACAGAATGATCACCTCAACACATGCCTAAATTACCTAAGCCCCAAATTATTTCTGAATACCGTGTATCACATTCAAATATAACGAATTTTAATTTCTTTTCTATGACATAGAGGGCCGGTTATAAATAACGCTGGAACTAACGCTTTCAAGAAAAAAGAACGTCTCAGTATATCCCGACACAACTGAGCAAACAACACAGGTAACATATATTTATATATTTTTACCTGGGGCAAAGGAGAACCTAAGAACAAAAACACCTGCCTAAACACTCCTAGAGCACCAAATATCGGTATCTGAACCACTTCTAACATGAATACAATTATCTTATAAACAAATTATGATCTTTCCTATTACACATAAAAACAACTATAAATAAGCTTACTTACGCTTTATCACTACTCAAATTGTTAAATATTTTACACTGGTTTTTGCACAAGAAGACTACTCTCAAACACCTGCCTATAAATACCCTAGAGAGCGCCAAATATTAATCTGAAACACATCTAAACTAGAATACATATTATAACCAAATTGTAGTTTCTTTGCCTACTTTACATATACACATAACACTCTATAAATAAGCTTTGGGACCGCTCTATCACTACATCAATGAAAATTTTAACGGTTGTAGCAAAGGATATACCTACAAACACCTCCTAAATTAAACTAGGAGCCCCAAATATATTATTAACTGATCTAACCTGAATACATTATTAAATAAAATTATATCTTCTTTGCTATTGCAAGATATAACACATATAAACATAATACAGTACATTTAAAACACAGATATTGTAATTTTTAACGGTTTTGGAAAGGAGTACTTCAAACACACTGCCTAAATTCCTAGGAATCCCTAAAATTATTATCTAAAACCGCTCTAACATGAATAAACATATATAACAAATTTAGATCTTGCTTGCGTTAAAGAAAAATAACAATATAACAATAAGCTTACTCACGCCTTATCCTCACACATCAACAATTGTGAAGATTCTAACGTTGTGGCCAAAGAGATACCTCAAAAATCACACCTGCCAATATCCTATAAGCCCACAAATTATTATGAAAACCGACATCTAACATAAACATATCATTATAACACATCTAGCATTAGCTAATTCCTGATAACAAGTATAACGAATCCATATAATAAAGCTTGACTCACGCTTATACACCTACATCAAATTAATAAATTTACTTGATCTCCCTATAAGCTGTTTTGCAAACGAAGAGATACTCTCAAATACCTGTCCCTAAAAGATTACCTAGCGAGCCGCAACAATGATCTGAAACCGATCTAACATGAATTACATATTAAAAAACAAATTTAGATTCTTTGCTATAACAATATTCAAAACAAATTATAAAAAGCTTGGACTACGCTTATCCATACACAAATCTGTCAAATATTTTAACGGGTTGTGCATAAGAGGATACCTTCAAAAACACCTGCATAATTACCTCATTTAGCCCATAATTAATAATTACTAAAGCTGATCTACACCAAGATTTATATATAACCAAAATTAGATTCTTTGCTATTAACAAACGAAACAATGTAAATACGTTGGACTTACCGCTTTATCACAACATAAAAACTTTTTTTACGTTGTGCAAAGGAGATACTCAAACACCTTGTCTAAATTCCCTAGCAACATCCATAGCCCACCCAAAATTCTATTCTATGACACACCGATAACATGAATTACATCTATAAAAAAAAATAAGAGTTCTTTCTATTACCACATACTAACAATTTAAAATAGGCCTTACTAAAGCTTCTAACACGCATCAAATTGTATAATTTTAAGCGTTGTGCAAGAGATACCTCCAAACACAGCCGAAAAATTACATAGAGCGCACAACTATTCATCTTAAATCGATTTAACATGAAATAACTATATCTATAACAAATTTAGATTCTTGCTATTCACAAAACGAAACATATAAATTATAGCACAATTGACTACGCTTTATCACTAACAATCAAATTTAAATATTACGCTTGCAAAGCAATACACCTCAAACACCCTGCCTATATACATATATATCTATTAGCCCAAATATATATACTGTAAACAGATTCAACATGACATGATAATTAGCAAATTTCTGATTTCTTGCTTCATTACTCAAAAAAAAACAAATAAATAATCTTGACATCACGCTTCCTTAGAATATAATCAAAATTGAAATATTTTAACGGTTTTGCAAAGAATAAACCTCAAACACCTGCTAAAATTACCTTGGACACCAAATTGATTTACATGCAAATCTAACATGAGTACATATTACAACAAAGTTAGATTTCTTTGCTATATTATTACATAAAACTAATATAAATAAGTTTGACCTACGCTTTATCACTACATAAATTGTAAATTATTTACAGTTGTGAAAGGAGAATACTTCAAGCACTTTTGTATCATTTCCTGCCCTGTTATATTATCTGAACTCGAGCTGAACACATGTATCACATTCCACAGATTCACGATCATCTCTGTAACTTTTAATTACACAAAGCTTTTTGCTTTTCTAAATGCTGACTTTCTACCTTTAATCTCTGGATAGTCTGTTTAATCTACACGAAAAGCTTTTTGCTCTACTAAAAATGCTCTTTTCTACCTTCTGAAGCTATCAAAATTGGATTACAGTCGTTATTGTTTAAATTGTGTATGCCACAACAATGCCAAACTTTTTAACTCCCTCATACCCATTTCGAAATTACAGAGAACATTAGAGATCATCACCAAAAAATGAGGTACCCTAGGCAAACATTTAAACACACTCACTCCGTAAATAAGCCAGTGGTAGGTAGCGAGAAGTGCGATACCGGTATCATAATTATCTGGACACACGTGTTTCCCTGTAGTATAACTCAGTGCAATTATATACTATAATAATTATATAATAATATAATGATATATAAATAGTATTATTATAGTATAATATCTTATATAGATATGCCCTGTCATATAGGACTTTATAACTAACTCAATTAATTTTAAAAGTAATTGTTTTTTAATCATCTATTATAAATATTATATATTAGATTATATATATACTATAATAATATAATATAACTATATATATATAAAGTATTTATACTATATAATTATATACAGAAAAGTTAATGATGGATTTTGATTATTCCTTTTTACATTGATAATATAACAGATAAAAAAAATTTTGCAAGCTTATGAATTAAAAAGTCTCTTAATATATATCCCACAGCACTCTCGGGAGTGATATTACCACTAAAACAATTAAATATCCGCGATCCTGCCTATTTCATACATAGTATTAAAAAAGTATTACTGAGTATAATAGCAATAGATTTTTTGAATCATAATCTCAACTCTCTACCTCATCACGTACTCTCTCACTAGCTATTCTCATACATCTTCTCAATCTCACTCTATCTCACTCTCATCTACTCTCACTCATAACAATAACACACTCTCTCCATCATCTACTCTTAAGTAAGCAAATTATTTGATAGTTGTGTATTTTTATTTTTTTTTTTTTATTTTTTAAATACGCCAATATTACAATCAAATTTTATTTTTTGGAAAGTAAGCGTTTTGTAATAAACAATTTAATCATTACAATTTAATTATTGGTGTACCATTATATATATACTACTAAATAATATACAATCTACATCAATATAATAATATATAATTATATATATAATAATATATATATATGTATAATATATAGTAATAATATAGGAATAATATATAATAATATATATAAAATAATATAATTAATAAGTATTATAAATATTATATATATAATATATAATATATATATTTATATATTATATATTATATATATTATATATATAGGTATTATATATCATAAGGTAGAGCTTTAAGTTAGTATCGTGAGTCACGAGTAATGTATGATGAAATGGTTAGAGAGGTGAATCGATTTCTGATGTATAATTATAAAGGTATGATTATCTAAATAGTTATAGTTATGATTAATGCAATTCTTTAAACCTATCAAGAGTATTCTATATAATGTATACTAGTAAGTTATGTGATGATAGATAGTTATAGGTAGAAGTAGAATATAGTATATGTGAATATTATAATGATTATATGTCTTCTTGTCGTGCAAGTAATTTGTTCATAGTATCTTTGCGATGCTAAACTCAATGCCCTGCGCAGTAGGAATGGATGTATCGGTTGATGCATATGATATGAGTTGTTTTATGTAAAATTTAAGTTAGTGGGGCTTTGACATGGGAATGAAGCAAAGGTGATTAAAGCAAAGGAATGGGTGTATATTAATATTTATATATATAATACTTATATATTAGTAATATATATATGAGTATTAATAGTTGATATATAATGAGTGATAATAGTAGTATACGGTTATTATATAGAGAATGAGTAGGTGGAGTAATAGGTTATATAGTAGGGTATATATAAGTAGGTGGGATAGTACTATAGTAGGTATATATAGTATATATGAATTAGAATAGGGTGGGATTTTTTAATTGAGAATATAAAAGATTCAGAGATTGTTTTAATTTTTGATTTTTTTGGATGTTATGTGGATGGGAAACTTAGTCAGCGAAAGTAGTTTAATTTGTAAACAATACCGTTGGTTTTAATTAACTTTGTTAAGGTTCATCAAGCGAACTATTTTATTTAACCCTAGCCCTAGTACTTCCGTAGCGAGTGTAAAAGTATGCTTAAAAGTAGAGAGGGCTTAAGGCTATGATCACAAGGAAACAGCAAACGAAAATTAAATTGGGTTTAAAGCGCGTTTTCGTTTTGTATTTTTTCTTTAGCGGCTCAGTAAATAATTTGAAATCTTACGCATTTTGTAAGAGCGGTTTCGTCCAAACTCAACCATGAATAGATGATTCTTTAGCTCTGTAGTAAACTTGTTTATTAAACATTAAAAAAAATACAGCTGTTGTTACTGATGGGACTAAAAAGTTTTAGAAATTTACATGATTAATTATGAAAACAAGAGAATAGAATAGTATGAAGTGTTTTCTAGAAATTTTAGAAAATCTTTTGGAGTACTAATAAAAAAACAAGGAAGAGATATCTGCAGCATTTCTTTCCTTACTCTGAGAGTGTAGAAGTGTTTTCAGTTAGTTAAGTGGTGTGGATCGATGTAGTTACTGTAGGGTTAGTAGATATAGATTATATGGATATATAATATGGATAATATAAATATAGTAATATATATATAGGTATAATAATAATATATTATAGTAGTGATTGAGTGATTAGGTGAGTAGATTATGAATATAATATATATATTATGAAAGGGAGTAATAATATATATATGTATATAGATATAGATTTTATACTATATTACTGATATGATATATGTCCGCGTCTCCAAGTGTATTTACTTTGTAAGAATGACAGGTAGCGAATGTCCGATCTAGATCGTTTAGGGAAAGAGAACATAATAAAATGGTCAGGTAGTTATTAACTATTGTTTAGCATGGATAGATGTAGAGGTTGTCGAGGGTGGGCGGGAAGCAAAAGGATGGGGTGTAGGGACGAGTCCGGATAGTGGGGAAGTAGGGTGTGCGAAATAGGAATTAAGAGTGAGAAGATAATGTGACAATAGGTATAACGATAAAGTATTATAAAGTATGGCTCGCATAGTAAATGTCAGTTGAATTTGAAACAACATGATACATAAGGTTGAACGAACCAAATCTTTGAGCAAATGAAGAAGCAGTGTTAGGCAGCTGCAAAGGAACATATGTAGATTGCTAAAGCAGGATATTTAGAATGTTAACAGGAGTGTGAATGAAGTGGTTATGCAAGCGATTAGAAGTAAAAAAGAAGCGTTGGTTTGAATGTACTTAAAGCCAATGATGTTTTCAAAGAAAAAAATGTTTGGAATTATTTGATAATGGAAAAAAGAATACTAAAGGTGCAACTAGGCGTAGGAGAAAAGAAGAGGATTAAAATGAACTGCTTTAAAAGAGATGAAATGGACTTGCAAGGCACATAGATTCTCTTCTGTAAAGAAGCCAGAAATGTCCTATGAAGAGAATCAAAGGGTAATATTGCTGTAGAATAACGTAATAGATGTGCTTGTCCTACCCTTAAGACAGGAGATGTCTAGGACTGGCATGTCCTACGAAAATCGAGCCAATAATTCCACCAACATCAAATGCTAATGAGACGTAACCTGCTTTACTGTGCGAAAAGGAATAGGTTATTTTGGGGATTGAGGTCATTAGTAAGAAGGTAATGTGTAGAGTGAGAAAGTTGAAGAATGTTAAATCAGCAAGATATAGAGTAAAATTACTGGTGAATTTAGTCAAGAACGGAGGTAATGGTGGTTGAGTGATTTGGACTTTGTTTAACAAAGTGAGTCTGGGAGGATGTGGAGTCCAGATTTGAGAGGAAACGGTAACCTCTTAATGTAAAGGATAAAGGGTATAAGGGTAACTTGTAGGAAATTAATATGGGATTATAATTTATGAGTGTTGTAGGAAGATATTATGCTGGTATTTGTTAAATAGTGCGTGACTGAGAGATTAATTGGTGAAGAACAATAGACTCTGTATAATGGTAGAGGATGTGTCGATCAAATTTTTACATTGAAACAAATGGTGAGAAAATGAGAGAGAAGATGATTAATATTGATATTTATATGTGATTGATTACAAACATGCGAATGATGGCCTTAACACAAAGCTCTTAGGCAGGTTGTTATGATATATGGTGTACTGATTAAATCTTCTGATGGAATCAAAAGTAATAGTATGGAGCACGATAGTTAAGAGTGTGTATAGAATTAAATGAGTTGAAAGTAATTGGTTTTATATAATTAATATGGAGGCACTATAAACAGTTAATGGTCCTCTTTTGAACTATTTCAATTTGTATATGGATAGGTTATGAAAGAATTAAATTGGGGGGGGGCAGGATATGATGATGGAAATGGTAAGATGGAGGTGCCCTACCTATTATATGCGGGAGATTTGGTTTTTTTTGTGTGGTGAATCTGGAGAAGAGTTTGAGATGGCATTTGGCTGAATTGATTGTAGGTCAGATATGTAGAAAGGATCCGGTTTGAAAGTCAACACGAAGATAAGAGGTCGAGAATTAATTGTCGTGATGTGAGGAACAGCTTTGGGTGTTGAAGTTATTTTGGATGGTGAGTCAAACTGGAGCAAAGTGTCTGAGTTAAGATATTTAGGATATATGTTGGCATGAAAAGGGAAAAGGTAATGCAGAGTGTAGTAGGAAAGCTGTGAATGGTATACGAAATGTAGCTGTGTGCAATTGAAATCCTTGTGATGTCTTGAGTGCATGGGTCTTACAGAGGTAATTTGTGTATCTATGCTAATGTGATAGTAGTAAAACTATGGTCTGAATAAAGGTATAGATCTAAAGTACAACTGTTCAGATGCGACAATCTTAGGGGTGTTAGGTGTGAGAAGAATTTTTATTAAAATTGAGGAATGAACGCATTAGGGAATTGTGTGGTGGAAGAAAGGAGTAATGAGAGGAATAATGAAAGTACATTGAGAAATGGTTTGGTCATGTTAAAAGGATAGGGGGTGATAGTCGTTGGTTAGCGGATATAAGTGTGAGTGTGCTGGAAAGTCTGCACACTGATCTCGATGATACGAAGAAAAAGGGATGACGTGTTAGTAAAGGAAATGCCTGGAAAGATGAGAATATGTTGTTGAGAGCTCTTTAGCATAATATGAGACTAAGTGGCTGTTTTGTGAGCGGTAAGTTGCGCCCACCTGGGCCAAGGATGAACGCTACATTATACACGAAATGACCACGGAGTGAGGATGAGCAGCAAATATCTCCGACTATTCAGTGAAGCCCTGAGTGGTAATTTAGTTTCTGACTGCCCGGAAACGTTGAGAGTTCTCCGCTTAGCGGATATATTGTATGAATAAGGGGCCCGTGAAGGCCGTGTATCGTGGGCTTTCTTTCGATTTGCTTCAATTCTTCTTTACTACCTTCCCGTCTTCCCAGTGCATCGTGACGCCACTTTAACCCCCAAAATGTGGGAAAGAACGGCGTGACTGGTGTGAATGAAAGGATTTATTGATTTATGTATTGATGAATGTTTTCCTAATATAGTATTATGTAAGTATGATATATATTACTAAGTAATATTAATTAATATTCATATTATAACATTTTAAATTTTATCGTTAGAAATATAAGTTATCATACTCTTAAATTTCTATAAATGAAATAATATTAATTTATTTATTAATTATAATCATACTATAACGGTGGCAACTTCAAGTTGTCGAAAGTAAATTAATATTACTGACTGACCCTCTATCCGAGCTTTAAAGAGAACTAAGTGTATACTTAAATAAAGATATTGTATTCTGAGATTATCATTCCAAATGGTAGGGATCTACCTTTATGCGTATGTACCTGTTGTTATACTCATCATATCGATCAGTTAGAGTTTTGTTTTACCCGTGAAAACTCAGATATATAATTAATGGAAGTAATATGAATAATTTACGTTTGGTCTATAATATATAATCTATTCTAGTGTAATAAGAATTTAAATTTATAGAATAAGAATAATATATGTAAAAAATAAATAAATTGTATATATATGTTAACCAATTAATAGTATATTTTAAAAGACTGAAATATAATATATATATTAATCTAATAATAGCGATATAAATGAAACAATGGAAATTTTACATCCCAATAATAATAATGGTCATCTTCAATTTAACGTAATAATATATAATATATATTATATTATATATTTCATCACCACCTTCTTTTCCTCCAAAATGACTGAGAGTTTAAGGTGCGTTCATCATGCACAACAACAGAAAATAGTATCAATATAATATGCGCATTCGAAAGAATATAACCCATGCCCTTACCTCTTCCCCCTTATATACCCTTAAGGGTAAACTCGTCGCAGTTCAGACATAAGAGATTTCACCTAGGCCAACGACTGTACAAACGGACCCCTCACAATGTCGATTTTCTCAATGTAAGGTTCATTCTCTTGTGCCCCCCAGAAGGTGATTGGGGTTCATTGGACTTTTTTCCAAAAAGCACTACCATTTTTTTTTTTTTTAACCCCATTCGCAAAAAACCCCCGCCATTCATCTCATGTTATGCACTTTTTTCCGCCTCTGCCAAAACTCACATATCCTCTCTGTCAGACATTCTTTTACTAATTCAATCCACTTTTACTTCGGTTCCCAAGCCGTGTTTAATGAATAAACACCACTCCACTACTATATTATATTACCGCGTAACCAACCGACTTATTCATCCTTTCCTTTCCACAATGACCAAACCATCTCAATTTACTTCCATTTATTCTCTCATTTTACTCCATTTCTTCCAGCACCACACAACTCCCTAAATCTCTCATTCCTCATTTTGTCAATTCATTCTCCACAATCTAATACACAAATACCAAAAATTTATTCATCTGAGACACAATTATTACTTTAGTTACCTATAACCTTTATTCCAGAATCCTCCCCCCTATAACGCACCAGTACACCCCCTTCTCCTAACTCTCTCCCTCCCCTGTACTTAACACTAGATTTACACTACATATACTTAATCACAGTAACAAACATAACCCTTCGAGTTATAGAACGCGCAAGCACATTCAAGCTCTAGATCCCATGTAACATATAACTACCAAAGGAATTAATGTCCACCAGCCACCTTCCAACTATTTACAACTTTCCTACCTTATACTTCTGAATCATCGTTCCCTTTTCAACTCCAACATACGGTATATCCTAAATATTAAACTCAGACACCTGTTCCAGTTGCTCACCATCAAACATAACTTCAAACCCGAGAGAGACTTTCCTAAGCATATATATATATATAAAATAATTTAATATTACAAATATACTAAAACATATGTATCTTAATATTATATATATATATATATATATATATCGTATATATATAATGATATATATTATAACTTTTATTTAAAATATAATAATTAAAAAAAAAACTAGGCTATCTTTAAACAAAATTTTAATTTTGGCTGAAGATCTTCATAAATATGGAAGGAAATGTCCATCAAAATTCTGAGTGGTCTATTCGGAAGTAATTAAATTTTTAATAGACCATTTTATAAAAGTGAAAAAAAATTTATTTTATTTATTTATTTATTTATTTATTTATTTACTTGTTTATCTATCTATCTATCTATCTATCTATCTATCTATCTATCTATCTATCTATCTATCTATCTATCTATCTATCTATCTATCTATCTATCTATATATTTATTTATTTATTTATTTATTTATTTATTTATTTATTTTTATTTATTTATTTATTTATTTATTTATATATTAATTCATTTACTTTTTTGCTTTCTTCTTTCATTATTTTGTCTTTTGCACTACTGAATTTATAAGTATTTTGCTTTGACCAAAATATAAATAAAATAGAATAAAATAATAATGATAATAATAATTAATAATAATAATAATAATAATAATAATAATAATAATAATAATAATAATAATAATAATAATAATAATAATAATAATAATAATAATAATAATAATAATAATAATAATAATAATAATATCGACCCATATAATTTATGTAAAAAAATGAATTTAATTTTAAAATGCAAACATTTTAAGAAAAACAAAATAAAATGAAATATTTTATTCATCAAATGGGTAAAAATATATTATAATAACTATAACTTTCGTCAACCAAATATTGAAGACCTTAAAAATCAGAATAATCGTCTAAAAAGTTAAAAGATCTTTGATTGTAGATACTTATTATTTATTTATTTCTATTTTATATTGCTTATTAATTATTAAATAATTATTTATTATTTATTAATTATTTATTATTTATTATTAATTATGTTTGATTAAAAGTGCTTAAACTGATATTGATGTCTGATTGAAGGTACTTATAGGGAAAAGCTTGCTAAGTTGGGAACTTCTTTTGAGAGCAAGTCCCTATATAAGATAATGATGGGATTAAAAATCTATATTTGAACGCTGTATATATTTAACATAGAAAGGAAGAGATTATCAAGAGATCCTCTCTCTCTCTCTCTCTCTCTCTCTCTTCTCTCTCTCTCTCTCTCTCATCTCTCTCCTCTCTCTCTCTCTCTCTCTCTCTCTCAAATCTTGATAAGTCTCTTTGGCTTACCGATGTTATACCTTCTTTTTTGCGGCTTTCGTTCTTGAGATGAGTCACGAAATCTTGTCTCGATTGCTTAGTCGGCTGTTACCTCCCCCAGCTGAGACTAGAATTTATTGAGACTTGTTTGGGCGATTGAGTTTTGGAGAGAAGTAGTAAGTCTGAATAGTGAGTTTATGAGTGAGCATTCGGCAAAGGCGGGTTTAAGTCTATATTTATTATTCATTAAACTTATGCACAATTATTCCACGCAGGCTGTAGTTTTATGGTTCGATGGATAAATTAAATTATTGGTGCAAATAGTTATTAAGGAGGGTAAGTTAGTATTACTAAACTTGAGTTCAACGTTACTATGTATATTGATAAATTAATAAACAATCTTCGTTACAAAATGTTTAAAAAAAATTGGAAGTTGTTTTTAACGCATTTGAGTTTATTTTGAGGTAATATTTTCACTAAAAATTATAATATTTAATCGGAAAAATCATAACAATTCGGCTTTTTCCGCTCGTTAGGTATTAGAATCATTGTTGAAATCGCTTTCAGATTACGAGTACATCGATATCGAATTATTTTTTATAAATCGATTTTTTTCACCAAATTTACGAGGAAATCATACATATAGACATAGGGTACGTAAATATATTAAAAAAAAAATAAAAAACATTTGTTAAAATCATACTTTACGTAATATATAATAATTATATATAATATTATATAAAAAGAAAGAAAAAAAAGTACAAAATTAATATCAAACAAATACGATATATATATATATATTAATAATATATATATTATAATATATATATATATATATATATATAGTATAATATATATTATATATAATATATATATATAAATATATATATATAAGTAAATACTGCAATTAAACAATCACAGCCCAAGGCTTATAATATATATATATAATTATATATATATATAATAATTATAATATATATAATAATATATATATAATATATAATAATACTATAAATATTATATATATATATATATATATCACATACCCAGTAGGAAATATAATAATATATATATATATATATATATATAGCTATATATATATATATATAAATATATAATATATAATAATATATAATATATATAATATATAAATCACGGCCCATTAGGGCTTCAAGAGCCGACGGGATACAGATGGGGCGACGATTTTCCAATACCCCGTAAGTTGGAGGCGGAAGGAACCCCCGCCGAATCACCCAAAATACCAAAGAGCGGGTTCCGGAGACCCTCCACGGAGGGGGGGAAATGATCCTACCCTTTCGTCCCCGGAATGCCGATTAGACCCGATCCTGCCATCGGCGGTCTACCCCTTGGGACCCATAGTTTAAAAAAATAAACTAATGGGTACCCAAGGGTACCTGCTGTCACCCATAGTTTTATAAACAAAAAAAAAGATTTTTTTAAACTAATGGTACCCCAAGGATAGACCGCCCCGATAGCAAGAGTCGGGGTTCTCAGCCTTCCGGGGAACGATAGGGGTGGGACATTTCAACCCTCCGGGGAGGTCTCCGGAACCCCGCTCTTTATTGTGTCGCGGGGGGTCCTCCGCCCCTCCCCTACCGGGTTATGGCAAAACGTGCCCCTTTTCGTTCCCCGTCGCTCGAGCCCCCAGGGCCTTGATATATATATATATATATAATATATATATTATAATTATATATAATAATAATATATATATTATAATACTATATAAATATAATATATATATATACTATACTAAATCAATACGCCTACACTCTTAAACATTATTCGACACACTCTTAAACATTACTCAACACACTCTTAATAATTACTCGACACACTCTTAAAAACTACTTGGCACAATCTTAAATATTACTCAACACATTATAATAATACTCGACAAGCTCTTAAACAGTATTTGACATACTCTTAAACACTATTCGACACACTTTTAAGCATTACTCGGAAAACCCTTAAACTGCTCGACACACTCTTGAGAACTACTCGACATACTCTTAAACACCACTTGACACACTCTTAAGTACTATTCAACATACTCTTTAACACTACTCAACACACTATTAAACACTACTCGACACATACTTAAACACTATTCGACACACTCTTGAACACTACTCGATACTATTAAACACTACTCGACACACACTTAAATACTTCTCAACACACTCGTAAACACTATTCGACATTTTTAAACACTACTCAGCATACTCTTAACAAATACTTAACATACACTTAAATACTACTCGACACACTCTTAAACACAACTATAATATCTTCATAAACACAATCCAAACCTTCCTTCGTTATCATATGCCTTGAATTCCCTTTTTGAATGAACTTTCTTGAGAAGATCACATTAGATATCTTCCTTAATAAGCTTCTAAACACACATTTTCACCTCCCTAGTTGTTTCTTTTGTTGCTATGACATAAAAATAAAACGTGTCATTCAATCCTGCATGCAGACGGAAACACGGAATGAGAAATGGGTCTTTCATATACAAACACACACACACACACACACACACACACACACACACACACACACACACACACACACACACACACACACACACACAAACCTAGGGTTGTGTGTCAGTGATCATACTTAAATTCATTAAACCAATGAATGCCCACAGAAAAAATGTTCCAACAGAAAGGTAACAAAAATGTCACACCAGAAAAGTTACAAAAATGTCAGAACGGGAAAGTAACAAAACTGTCAACTGAATAGTAACAAATGTGACAACGGAAAGGTAACAAAAATATTACAACGAATATTTTCAATTATTTCCTTGTTAGAAGAATGTGAAGCTACTTTCATATGCCTTACACGGTTTTAACGCCGCGTTTTAACCGCTCGTACAGAAGGTTTTTTGTTAAAACATTTTTGTCATTTTGTTATGACATTAGTCGGATTATTTTTTCAGTGTAGGTCTGTATTCTGGATCTAGGGTTGGTTGAGCATCCGGATTTTGCGCACCGCACCGCACGACCCACCGCACAGCTCCAAAAGTAATTTTTCTCGACCATACCACACCTCTATGTTTCAATGCTCACCACGCACCGCACCGCACCGCACAGCACCACACCGCACCACACCGCATCGCACCGAACCGCACCGCACCGCACCAGGTACGTTGGCCAACCCTAGTTGGATCTATATGTGAATACCGTGGCACAGCGTATAGAACGACCAAGTTGTAAAGAAAAGGGCCAGGGTTCGATCCTTCCTACGGATCGTAAGTAGCAATTACCTAGAGTAGTTTTCCTCCCTCCTAGAATAAGGCAATGCCTTTGAGGTGTAGGATATGTAGGACCATAAAAGAAATTTACTATGAATTACGGTTAGCCGAAGCACCGCACCGGGATCGTGCGGTGCTATGTGGCACACATTTCCAATGAATGTCACGGCGTAGTGAGGCGCACATTGAAATTTAGAGGTGTGGCATGAGACTACTACTACTACTACTACTACTACTACTACTACTATTCCTACTACTACTACTACTACTACTACTACTACTACTACTAATAATAATAATAATAATAATAATAATAATAATAATAATAATAATAATAATAATAATAATAATAATAATAATAATAATAATAATAATAACCCTTTGATCCCTTTTTCAATTAGTACTCAGATAAAAACTGTTTTTATTTCTAAATTCTTTACTCTGATAACTCAATATATATTACTGTATGGCTAAGGCTTTATAAAAAGTATTTACCTGCACAAACACAGACCTAACGATCGGATGTGATTACACTTCCTCAGTAATTTACTGCGTATGTAAATAATGTACGCAGTAATTTACTATGTGTGTGAAACAAATGTACGCAGAAATTTACTGCGTATGTAAAAAAAATATATACGCAGTAATTTACTGCGCATATAAAAAAAAATGTACGCAGTAATTTACTACATGTAAAAATGTAGGCAGAAATTTACTGCGACTAAGGTAAAATAATGTACG
>JABUQX010049237.1:10000-16585 GCA_015478945.1 Trachelipus rathkii | reverse complement strand
GGAGTAGGTGGAGAAGAAGATATCACCTGGAATTCGGTCTATGTTGGAATTAAGAAGGAAAGGTGTGAGCAAAGAGTTTAGCTTTAGGGAAGGTTAAACGGCAGTTATGCAGACGGAAAATACAAAAAAGGGCAAGAGGAAAAAGCAAAGTTAAGATTTAACACTTTTTGAAAATGTCAAAGAACGTGAGGGAGAGGAGCCAGTAAGATATTACATTTTCTACTTGAGAAAAATTTTTGGTTGTCATGGGAGAATAGATTTGGACGATTTTGGGATGAAATATAAGTGGCAAGGGTTTCTGGAATTTGAAAGGTGACAGTAATTACTAAAGGCAGCGTCCCTGTGCAAAAAGCACCGAGAAACAAGCAGAGTTAACCAAGGTTATCTAGGTTTAGTTGAATGTAAAGATCATGGGGTGCAAGCCTCCATACCAGAGAGAATTAACTCGCGCTTTGCACACTCGGAGAGACCCTTTCCACGGAAACTGTTAGTCATTTCATGGGAAACATCATAGAAGTACGACCGTAAGTTCGACCGGTTAGCAGAACCGAAGTGCCAAAAAACGTTTTCTCGTCGTAGTCGGGGGGGTTCTTTCCTGCGGACGACTTTAGAAGAGATAGAACAGAAAACAGAGATGAGAGGATCGGAGGGACCCAGAGGAGGAAAGAATTTAAACAGAAACAAGGATAAGAATAGATATGGGAAAAAGGTCTAGAATTGTGGGTTTTCATTCCAAAGGCGATCGGAGGATGACGAGTATGGGAACTGCACTAACTAGCTCAAGTAATCGTGGATAGAAAAGGCGCTAGCAAGTCATAAACTTTATCTTTGGAATTAGAGGAAAGCAGTTGGGCGTGGAGAACGCTGAAATCACCAAGAATGATGATTCAGAGAAATGTGAAGAGAGAGAGAATGTGTTCCAATTTATTATGACAGGTTATATTAAGCCATATAGTAGAATATTCGGAAAACTTCAAATCAAAGCCACGGGAACAAACGATTGCACACATTGGCACAACTGCCTTTGTCTGAAAATTGAGGGAGAGAAATATTAGGAGTCAACAGAGTAGAGCTTTGAAGTCGGAACGCTTAAAAAACTAAAATTTCGGTTAGGAATAACAGATGAGGTTTAGAGGAGGCAGAAGTGATGTTCAACAAAATGAAAAATTAGATTTAAAAACCGAAAGGTTCCAGAAATTTATGAAGAAAGGCGACCGTACATCAATAGGCCCGGCAATTCCGTGAAGGCACAAACTCCATCACTGGAGGCCCTGTCAATGGCATTTAATGGGGATGATAGTAGGGTTATTTTTGGATGCTACCCCTATAGGCTTCTCGGAAACTAATCGGGTGGCTGCCATTTTACACCATTTTTTTTTTCTTTTTAAGAGCTAAGTGTTGTCTGTAATTGTATTTTATGGTGTGTGATAAGGTGTGTGATAAGGGAGAGCTTACTCCATCGTAAGAAGAATATGGATATGAGCACAAAAAGGAAGAACAATTGGGCACTGGAGTGCCATGGGATGTACTCTAAGACTCCATATGTGCTCAATGGTGGGTATAATCTCATCGCTTAAGGAGCGCTACCTTCCTTTCTCATATATATATATATATTATATATATATATATAATATATATATATATATATATATATATATATTATATATATATATATAATATATATATAGTATATATATCTAGTTCAACTATATTCTCTCTGTCTCTATACTAGCACTTTCTCTCAGTGTTGGAAGCACGCACATGTCCAACCTATGTTCGAAAAAAGGAAGCCGCTCTGATCCGTCTAACTATCCCTATAGCTCTCACTTGTATTTCTATCTAAGATCTTTGAAACAGCTTCTTGGACTCTCACTTTCTTAGACCATCTGAATCTCATTCTTCTTTCTTTCTGATCACCAGTACGGCTTTCGCGTTCAAGGTCTACTGGCGAATTACTTTCCTATTAAACCGATTTATGGCTTTTCGCTCTTAGGAAACTACGGGGAGACGTGCGTGGTGGCGCTCGACATATCCAAAGCATTTGACCGGGTTATGGGCACGCGTCACTGCTCTCCAAGCTCCCCTCCTTCTGCTTTGCTTACTTATGTCTAGCTTTTCTTTCAAGCCGCTCAATATCGGCTGTGGTTGATGGAAGGACTTCTTCTTCTTTTTCTGTCATAGTGGTTGTTCCTCAGGGTTCGGTCTTATCTCCTACCTTTATTCTTACTTTTTCATTAATGATCTTCGCACCTGCACATCTAACTCTAATCCACTCTTATGCCGATGACTCAAACCTTCATTCTTCAACTCATCAATTCTGCTCCTTCTTTTACTTCTAGAATTGCCTCTTGTCTTAATCTTCCGGATTCTATTCTCGCTGATCCTTGGATAGAATTTCCCGATTGGGGTCGTCTCAAACCTTGTGAAATTCAATTCTTTAAAAAACCAAACTTTCTACAAATCTCCTCTCTAAAAACACCTTCTAACTTGTCCATATCTTTCGACGGTCTTCGTCTCTCCTTGTTGACAATCATAAACATCCTTGGCCTAACATAAACAAAAAAAATGTCTTTGGAAACCTCACAACATCACAACGGTGCTAGGGCGGCGTCATAAGAAACTGGAAAGTTCCTGTTGAGACATGCGAGACTTTCTTTTCCTCTTGCTCAGATGCTCCAGCTATAAAGAGGGCTCTCTCCGCCCTTTATGGGTACTGTTCTCATTATCAGGGGAGCTCTGGTTTCACCCGGCTTTTGGACAGGGTCGAGTCCAAAGCAAAAAGGCTTATAAAAACTGTCCTGTACTTTCCAGTTCACTTGACCCCTATCTTTGCGGCGCGATGTTGGTGCTTTATCTCTTTTATAGGTACCGCAGCGGCAGGTGTCGAGGGAACTTACCACTCGCGTTACACCACCTTTACGACGCCCTCGTTGCACCAAGGGTGCTTGTGGACATCTTGCGCACGAGTTTGTCGTGGATCTGGTAACTCCAGGGCTAGTCGCTGCGGTGCTCCTGTCTTTCCTGCCACCTCTGTTCTGTTGAATTCTCTTCTATCTTATGTGTTTTGTTTCCTGCTGAATTAATCTCCCTCACTTTAAGCCTGGCGTTCTGTGCTATCTGCTGTGGTTTGCGCTAGCGGATGAAACCTTGGTGTGCAACACCCCCTCCCTGAATGGCTCTGCCCGTGAGTGGTGTGAACAACTGTAAAAATATATATATATTATATATATATATATATATATATATATATATATATAATATATATATAGATACTATAATCATATATATATATATATATATATATATATATATATATATATATAATATATGTCGGTGCGCGTGCGTTGCGTGTGCGCAAATTTTGTGCGGTGCGGCTGCGCTGTGGCTCGCTCTCGGTGCCGTGCGGGTGCGCACTGCTAAAAGAGCGGTGCGGTGTGGTGCGGTGCGGTGCTGAGTGACACAACCCCCCGGTGCGGAGCGGTGCGGCTGCGCAAAAAATTCCGGGCTCGGCCCAAACACTTAATTAGTGTTACTAAGAGTACTGTGCCGTGCATATTAGTTCCGCATCCTGAATTTTGGATATATATATATATATATATATATTATATATATATTATATATATAGTATATATACTATTATATATATATATATTATATATATATGCTATAAACTTGACTAAAGGAATACCCAACATTAAATCGCAAAGATGGAACAAGTCAGGGTCTCTCGGCCTCAGCGGGGACGACGGAGGGGGGGGTGGACTTCGCCCTCTGTTCCACCGTCGGCTCGAGCCCCTTAAAAAAATAACAATAATAAAAAGCAACTTGTGGTAACTCTTGCTGTCCTTCTATTGGAGATTTAGCTAACGTGACACTGCAGAGTTTCACCGCGTAGCGTTCGGCGACTTCTATCATACAAATAATCCTATTCTCTCCCTACGATACAATCACACTTCTAGCGACACCCCATAAGTAGCCCCTCATACTCAAACAACACAACCCCCAAAACCAAAAAACCCAGACCCACCATGCATATACTCCATACCACCACTACACACCAATCACCAAACATCCAACACTAAAACAACTCAACATACACATAGCCACAAAAAAAAAAACATCAAAAAAAACATAAAAAACTAAAAAAACCCAAATACAAAAAATAAAAAATAATAACCCAAAAAAATACACTACAAATAATATAAAAAATCACATAAATAAACAATAAAATAATAACATAACAAATAAAATAATAAAAAAATAACGAAATAATAAAAATATTAAATAAAATAAAAACAATAATAAAACAAAAAATAATTAAAATATATAATAATATATTATATAAAATGGTGAAACTTACCAAAGCCCTCGCATGATATCGTAAAAAGTACGTGATGTATCACGAAACCAATAATATATTTGGAATTGTCGTGAAATTTTGTTAAAGAAAAACGTTAATGTAATTAAAATAATAAATAAAAAAATACAAAGTATGTGTATATATATATATATAAAACAGTAAAGTTCCAATCGTTCCAACAAATTTATAAAAGTCAAATAAAACTAATTAAAATTTTCAAAAATTTAATTAAAACAGTAAAGTAAAAGATTGGAAATCATCCAGTTATCAGCACTCATATTGTACGCCGCTTTAAGAGATTTAAAATGAGCACAATCGAGAGGTTGCATTTTATGGGTTGAATGAAGAGGAAGCGTTAACATTTCGATGTCATGCTCACGAGCATAGTTTATCGCAGCTAAGCTTGTGACTGTCCTGTTCATCCATAATAATCAAATTGGGGGACGTTGTAGAAGATTTGAAGAATGCAATAAAATGTTGCAGCCATTTCACAAATAGATCAACATCCATCCATCCATCCAATTGAGCTACATTCACCTTTAGGTGGGGCACCTTCCATTAGAGAATATCTCAAACTCTTTCTAGGAAATATGAAGAAGGGGGGGCAGATATGTGCCGACTGCGTTGAAAGCACATATTACAGTGACTAGCTCTCACCTCTCAGCACTAGTTATTTTGTCTACACTTTTTGTGCCCTTAGCAGTCACGATTTTGGTTGGTTTGTGAACAGTTATCACACCTGTCTCATCCATGTTCCAAATATTTGAGGGAAGAAATTTGTATTTAGATAAAATTTCTTCATAAACATTAAAAAGCATACTTACTTTTGCTCTATTAAAGCCAAAAGCTCGAGCCATGCTAGTAGGTTGAGGCTTAATAATAATAATAATAATTTGAAAGTAAATAATTACAACCTATTATGGTCGGTTGTAGTGAAAAGGTGTAAAATTGTATTGGTGGGGCAAAGAGCCCATTTAGGCGAGTTGCCCCATAATTAGATAGGCACTTTACCCCATTCCTCTTTTTTATGCATTACTTAAATATTTACAAAATATGGTTATAATCATTATCGAATTTTTTCAATAAAAATACTTGAAAATAGTCAAGTTTTTGTGCGTGACATTTAAAAAAAAGAAAGAAAAGAAAACAAGCTGTATAAAACTAATGAATTACGGTTATCAAAAGTACTTCTAGGGAAGAAAATTAAATTAAATAAAAAATAACATCGAAACATACCTCTCAACTCGACAAAAATATAAACACGGGAGGTATCCATCCCTTAAAGCCGTATAAGAGGTGCCGGCCATTCCGTGATTCTATTTTATTTATCTAAGAAAAATGGCATGGGCACTTTACCTCGCATGCCCCACTTTACCCTATATATATGGGCGTAGGCAGGGGGGGCACTTGCCCCCCCCTAAATCCTATATATATGGGCGTAGGCAGGGGGGGCACTTGCCCCCCCCTAAATCTTGGCGAAATAAAAAAATGATTCTTATATGTTTTTGCCAGACGTTTTTAAAGGGTTTATAAGTAGGAAAACTGAAAAAAGATGCATCAATCGATAGATACTGAAGGAGTTATTACTAATTACTAACATATTATAAACATATATTTTTTTTATAGTTTTAATGTGTTTTCGTTTTCATATTAGCTTGAAGTCAAATAGCTGTGTGCTTTTTCTACAGCTAGCTTCTTCAGACTTTTCTCCGCTGGAACTCTCAGTATGTCGATAGCTTTTGGCGGCTAATAAAGCTGCTATATATATATATATATATATATATATATATTATAGTATATATATATATATATATATATATTATATATATATATATATATATATATATATATATATATACATATATTTATATATATATATATCACGACCTTTGCCCCCTAATTGAAATCCTGCCTACGCCCATATATATATATATATACTATATATATATATATATATTATATATATATAATATATATATATAATATATATATATATATATATATAAATATATATATATATATATATATATATTATATATGGTAGTCCGTCACCCCTAGGAAAAATTAATTTAATTTATCTGCCTACAACCTCTCCAGAGGCGGAGCGTGAATCTCCGCAGTGTGAACCACATCTGATAAAAAATTACTATTCAAAAAACAAAAACATTATTACTAGTTTTATTTTTTTATCATAGCGTAATAAAAGTTAGTACTTTTGGTAGTCT
>JABUQX010049237.1:0-7500 GCA_015478945.1 Trachelipus rathkii | reverse complement strand
AAATAAATAAATAAATATATAAATAATAAAAAAAAAATCTGCAAAAGAAGTAGTGGCACTAATCAATTAACCACTAATATAATACATATATATTTTGTTCTAAGTAATTTATATTCATATTTGTTACTACTTATAGTCGAAGTTCGTGCTATTGTGCTATAACAGCCTTTGTCATCAAAAGCGTGACTAGGAACCTCTATTAACGAACTTATGATATAAGAATAATTTAATATTTTTCAAAGTATGAAATTAATTATGATGGAAAATGACAATGTTTTTGTTTTTACATATTCCAATGTATTTTAATAAGAAAAGAGAGTGACATTGCATCGTTTGCATTCTATAAGAAGGATAAAAATTGAATAATCTATTCTAAAGGTTTGCTCAAAGTGATTTTTGAAACATCAGGATACAGCTCTCGGCATTTTTGTACTACCTGTAAAACATATTGTTTCTGCTCATCATCTCTAGTGAGGAGGTTATTAAAGACTTATTAATTTCACTCCTCGTTCTGCCACATCATTAACGACCTTTAGTGACTAAACAATCCCCAATCCTTCCTTAAAATGTATATTTTCAGGCCAGCTACTGGGGGGTTCCCTGAGAAAATCTGCGTTAATCTGGAAACGCTCAAAGAAATTCATGGTCCCCTTGGTAATTAAACAAGATAACCCTGCATTAACCAGTTCTTCCAACTGGTGTCTTCGAAATTTGGGGTTTACAAGTCTTGAATTTTCTGTCTCGGTCTCATTTTGGACTTTGTTCGCCATTTCCGATTTTCTTCCTTTTGAAATTGAGGGATCAAATTTTCAATTCTGCATTGAAATACCACAAATGGCTTGAGAATTTCACCAGAGAGCCCTCAGAGATATCTTTGTCAATCTCCTGATAGTCCAACAAACTTTGCAAGAGGTCAAAGTCTTGCTTGGGAGCCAGTGTTGCTTTGTGGCATTGAACCAGAGCTTGTTAAAACACTCTAGACGAGAAAATACAGACAGCTTCTTAAGCGCACGTTGTTTCTTCAATGACTCAGTTTGAATTGTCCGCGGAATAGAAATATCTTCAGACAATAGATGACTTTGGCCATCCACCTGGCATGATTGATGGCACGTGGAGATTTAAATTGCCACTTCCGTTCATTCATTGACTCCTGACAATCACTAATCATTTAGGAGCTCCTTGTAATCCGTCTCTGGTTGTGATTCCTGAGTTTAAGCGTGTACGATTCCGCAGTTATGTTGGCAATTACTTCAGAAGGTAATTACTTTTCACAATTTCGTTGATGATACCCGAGTTATTGTTTCTTGTTGAACTTCGCCCATGCATTTTTGAATCTTTATATATCCGTCATTAATGTTGATCCGAACTTACATTCGAAACACCTCTCAACATGACTTTAAGAATATGGTGGCAAGCTGGTAAAGCAGCTCTCTACCCAAGATGTTTTCCAAATTGTACAAGCCCCTTTGAGCCTCCTTGTGTTTGATGCATTGGTGTCGAAACACATTGCCTTGATAGTATGGAAGACACCCCATTCCTCGAGACACTCATAAACAGCCAGGGTTTGTTCTTCACCAGTGCTTGTGTCTGTCATTTTCACCATAAGAAATTACAACAGCTATTCGTTCTTTCTGCTCTGTCTTTAGAACGTCTGGTAGAATTTTTACGTCCCAATGAAATACAACAGCTTCCTTCTCTGGTATATTAATTCGTTCCAAGATCTTCTCATGTATTTTTCCTCTGATACTTTTCGCCTTTCCAGGATTGGTGGTTTTTTAACACTTTGAACTCCTCAGGATTCTCCCCATGTGCTTCTATGGTAAATATGAGTATTCGTGTGACATTTCTGTCAGATACCTTACACCGCATCTCACAACAGAGATTTCATGGTTAAAATTTCCCTAATCGCCCAAAACGCTTTATCCTTCTGCATAATGAGATGGTCCAGGAAGTTTCTCAGTTTATTGAGAAGTACAAACGTCCATTGCCAGCACATCCTCGATATCTTCATCGCATGTGTTTTTCTTTTCATCACTGTCATCATCTTCTTCATCATCAGTCTCTATGAAGAAGAGAAAGAAAGGACCAAATAATTATGAAAATAATTAAGTTATGTTGCTTATCTTGTTTTGTTGGTGCTTTTGTAAAAACTAAACAATAGGACTAGGGGACGTAAACGTACCTAGCAAAAGATCAATATTCAAGCGCAAATAAAAGAATCTTACCTATGTCGAATAAACATTCCGCATGAATTTGCTCTTTCATTTTCTTAAGTTCCTTTTGTAGTTTTCTTTCTTCAGCTCAAGCTAACTTTAGATCAACTCCAAGCATAGAGCCTGGCCGACCCTTTTCTCTTTGTTTCAAAAGAAACTCATTGTCTTCTGATTTTCATCATGGCCAAGGCATCTTGATGGGCGATATCAAAGATATCATCTACCTTTGAGGCGAACTCTTTGATTTTGTTATTTGCAGCTTCTGATCGTTTATATTAAGGATGTCCCGATAGTATCAGCATCGGTATCAGCATCGACAGTATCGGCCATTTTTTCTGGTATCGGTATTTTTTAATATGGCTGATACTTGGCCGATACTTCTTACTTTTTGGGTGAAGAATTATGAGAAACTTTTAGTTTCAATAATAAATCTAGTTTCGATATATAAAAGGTTCTAATAAGGAATTCTTTAAGCTAGCTGAAACCCCACAAGAATGGTATCTCCGACGGTGAACCACTTCTAAAATGCATTTAAATAGCACAACCGAGGAGCTGACATGCGTACCAAAAAAAAAAAAAAAAAGATTCACAGAAGTGAAAGCCGCCTTAACCTGGCAACAGCACTGATAGTGACGATGGTGGCTTTTTTCAGCAAATAAACTACTGAACATGAAAGAGGTTATGATATTGTGACTGATAGGTTCAGGGTCCGAATTACATTGACATAATCAATTCAACCTTCAAAGAATCAACCAAAGGAACCTCATCGATAAAACTGAAGAGACAGTCATCAAGGAGCAAAGATAATTCAAATTTCAATCTGTGAAAGTGGAAGATGAGGCTCTAACGAAAACATGGATTATGAGGCCTACAGAAAGAGAATCAGCTTTCATGTGGTGGAGGAAAAAGGGCCAAGATTTTCATTATTATCAGTGCTTGTAGCAAATATTTATTCAGCCCCTCCCGTAATCAGTGAGGAATTGCAGATAAGAGTTCTAATTGTCTAATCCTGAACTGCAAATTTACCCTTTTTCGGTTCGGTTTGCGACCGGAATTACTATCTATCTTCTGTGAAAAATTGGTTGGAAGGGGATTATTTTTGACATATAACCATAGCCTCATCTTTTAAAAAAAATATAGTAGCCGTTGTTGTAGCATTCATTACACCATGCTCATTTGCATGAGCATGCTTAAGACTTTGTGTATATATTCTAAGTTATTGACAGCCCTAGGGTGCTTTGTTGATTTAAATGAGCATGTAGGCTGTGTGTGGTGCGATGAAAGGAAAGTCTCGATAGGTTCATGTGGCTTTTTACTGTCTTTTTATTTCTAATAATTTCTAATGTCTTTCCTTGAAGGAGGGGCCGGCTCCTTCACAGTAAAAAAAAAAAATCTAGTAATTATCTTGCAGAGCTGTTGTGCATTTTACTTAACTTCCTTGCTCGTGTACCTAGCATCTTATTGGTTTTGTTCTTGCGTCCAGGCACTGATTGGCCGTTTGTGTTTACACAAATCTTTTTTGGTTCACAAACTCGAGCCAATCCCTATTCTTTGTCGATTTTCATTAGAATGTTTCGGTGATTGGTTCTCATTAGATTTGACTGGGACCGTCTCGCATAGGCTCACTGTGGCTTCTTTACTGTCTCTATTTCTATGTTCCTAATGTTAATATTCAATTACATGCCTACAGTATTTTTAAATATAGGTTTTAACTATAATATAATATAATATAGGATAATATAATATATTGCAATGGAGTACACAGACCATTTTTTCAAACTCGCTGTGGCAGCCAATGAACAGTGTAAAGAATAAAGGACTCGTTTAAATATTTAGCTTTCCATATATTATGTAGTAAATGAAATCTGATCGGCCTTAAATAACCTCGAATACTGCTTGATCTTAATTTACTTATGAGTTGGTAACATCCTCTACAAAATTTTAATTGAAATGGGCATACAGTTTTATGAATCCCAGCTCTTAACAGGATTGTGAATGCTTGATACTCAATTCAATAAAATTTATTTCTTCTGATGAAATGCCCTGTGATCTTGGGGTCATTGATTAGCCAAGAGACTTTTTTTAAGGGAGAAATTTCCTCAAGACTCACTTGTTTCACGGCTTGGATCTTCCGCTATTTTGTGTTTCCTCCGTTCTAGAAAATACAGGACTCTCCCTTTACTATCAAAATTTTTGATTCCAGATATTCTGAATTTCCGATTCCGATTCATAGCTTATGAAGTTTTGTTTCATTAAATGTTTTTTGGTGTACTACCTCGTTTTATTTTTAGTGCATAATTGTACACTCTTTTATCACTGTTCTAAGTATTATAATAAAAAATCTTTTACGAATGATGGCTTTTTAAAACAATTTTTGTGAGGTTATATTATGACAAATCTGCAATGAATTAATGAATAAAAATCTATATCAAAATCTGTTTATATATATATATATATATATATATATATATATATATATATATATATATATATATATATATAATATATATATATATATATATATATATATATATAAATATATATTATATGGACAAGTATAGCTATTGATCTTTTGATCTAAAGTAAATTTTAAATTTAGCTTATTATAAAAAAGTAAATTAAAAAGTAATTTAAAAATCATAGGGAAATAATATTTTGAAGTTATAATTCAACAAAATATTAAGTTACTTGTAGGTCTTCTTTACGCTGCGGAGGCAATTTTTACTGTCTTTACCGAATGTTCACTAAAAAAAATTTCAGTCTTCATGTGAAACTTGTTTGAATAGCATGTGTTTCATTTGTTTCGTAAATGCATTTTTGTTAAATGATATAGGATTAATAGCGTATTTACAAATAAAAGGGGTAATACTAAATAAAAAAAATTGTCATAAAAATAAGTCTAACAAAAAATTTTCATCTATAAGTTAAGTTGTTATAAGTTGTAAATTAAATTGTTAGGAATGTGCCTCTCTAGTTTTTGAAGCCCCGACGTCATTGAACGAGATATTAAGGTAATTTTTTTTGTCTATTTATTGACATTTTTTATTGTAATCATTACCCCAAAAAAATTGTACTGGGTATCTCTATGGAACATAAGTAGATTTTCCAGTTTAGGCTGGTTATATATATATATATTATAATATTATATATATATATATATAAATATACTATATATTATATACTATATATATATATATAATTAATATATAATATAATATTATATATAATATATATATAATATATATAATATATATATATTATTTGGTAAAAAAAAACGATATTTAGGGGGCTCGAGCCCGACGGGGAACAGAGGGAGGGGGACGTTTTTTCCATACCCCGTAGGGATGGGGGGAGGAAATAGTCCTACCTTGTCGCCCGCGACACCCCGGAAGGCCGAGAGAACCCGACTCCTGCCATCGTTGCGGTAATTAGCCCAGCATTTCTTTAGTAATATATATATATATATTATATATATATAAATATATAGTATATTATATATTATATATATATATATATATATATATATAATAATTATATATATATAGTAAAAGTCTAGAAGGTGTGCCGTTCCTAACAAAAATTATACTATCGCTTGGAAAATATACGAATAAAAAAGAAATAATATAAGTTTGGCTCGAACAAACATTTTTAAGCCGTTTTCGTTTTGCATTTGTGCTTGCGAAACGTAAGAAATCGCTCGAGTTTGCGTTCGTTAATGTCAAATTTCGCGCAAAATCAACGATAAAATGCTCACCAAACATAAGAAACTTCCTTAATTCTGTAAGGGTCGCTATTTCCCGTGCTTGCCGAATCTTATAGCCGATCTTACGAAAGAAGATGCAGACAACAAGGAATGGCGGCCGTGGGAGGTCCTGTTTGGTTTATGAATGTTCTTAAATAAATTTAGTTAAATCAAATTCCTTAGAAAATCAATAAGAACTCCATCACAACAGTTGATCAATTATTATTTGTAATACAATTTATTAATTTTCTTATTTCTGTTTATACAAAACCACATGGTCCATCTTAAACAGCTGATCTGCAAAGTATTTGTAGCAAGCGTTCTTTTATTACACGGAAATTTGTCCGTAAAACGGGTAGGCATTTCCTTATCCCAGCGTAACACATAATGAACAAAAAATTTAACGGTCTTATTGATAAAATTCAAAAGAAAACTTTATTTTAATAAAAGAGCTCACACCTATAAAAGATATTAAAAGCCGTTTTTGTTTTTTGCTTTGCTTACGAAGCTAAGAACATGCTTGAGTTTGGCCCGTCCGTTTTGTGTCAAGAACTTGCGCAGATTCGAGGAAAATGCTCACCAAACGTAAGGAATTTCCTTAATTCTTTAAGGTTGTATTTCCCTGTGACTTGGGGAATTTAAAGGCACGTTCTTACGAAACAAATGAAACAAACAAGGCCCTTATGTAGTTTCTTTGCGTCTTTTGTTTAATGACTAGAATCAATGGGTGGGTACAACTTATTTTTTTCAATTTTTTAGTAAAAGTTGGAATTTTAGAGATAATGGAGAGATATATATATATATATATATATATATATATATATAATTTTTATATAATATATATAATTTATATATATTAAATATATATATAATATATTTTTGTTGGATTCTGGCAAAAATAAAAAAAAATAAACTGTAAAAAAAAAAAAAAAGAAAATCTCGAAACTACAATAGTTACAGGAAAAAAGATACATTTTTGGAATCCTTGTGAAATTTTAGTTAGGGAAGATGTAAAAAAAGATAAAAATAAAATTAAACAAAATTGGGCTAATTTTTTTTTGGGGGGAGAGCTGGGTATAGTTATAGTATATATATATATAATATATATATATATATATAATATATAATATAATATATATTATATATATATACTATATATATTATATATATATATATATCTATTGTAAAGGTATTACACGGCATGTAAGGGTGCTCGAGCCGACGGGGGAGTCATAGTGGGACAAATTGCACTGCCCGGTAGGGGAGGGCGAATGGATCCCGCGAAACCCAAAATACCAAAAGAGCGGGGTTTCTCCGGACACCCTCCCCGGAGGGGGGGAATTAGTCCTACCGCGTAGTTCCCCGAGGCGAGACGACCCCGACTCCTGCCATCTGTACGGTTATCCTGCCTTGGGGTATTCTTTAGTTAAAAAAATGCAAAATTAAATAGAAAGTATTATTTAACGAGTAACCAATAAAGAGTTCTAAATATGCTTTCTAATCATTTTAATTTAATTATTAACAATAATATTATTTTTTTTTTAT
>JABUQX010049236.1:0-21578 GCA_015478945.1 Trachelipus rathkii | reverse complement strand
GCCCTTGCGGAAATCCACAATTAACAGGAAAGGAGGAAGAGGTCGCTCCATCAACGAGTGCTAATAGAGCGATCGGAGAGAAAATAGACAAGAGTAGGCAAAGGAAGAGGAAACCAAAGGAAGGAGCTTGAGAGCAGTGACGCGTGCCAAACCCGGTCGAGGGCCTTGGATATGTGACAAGCGCCACGACGGCCAAGACTCCCCATGGTCCCTAAGGGCAGAAGAACATAAATCAGATTAGATTGAGAGGAGAAGTAGTGGTCAGGGCCAGTTGACCGTCGAAAGCGACGAAAGCCATACTTATGATCTGAAAGAAGGATCTGAAAGAAGGGAGACTCGAGATGATCCAGGAAAATGGAGAGTTAAGAAGAGTTTCAAAGAGTGTTAGATAGAAGTAACAAGTGAGGAGCTATAGGGGGCGAATATTAGAAGGGGAGAGATCAGAGCGGCTATCCCTCTTCGGGATCGCCTGAACATATGCGCTCCTCCGGCACTGAGGAAAGTATTAGTATTAAGACATAGAGGTAGAGTGAACGGGAGGGACAGGCCCAGCTCAGAAGGCACAACTCCTCAAAAGGAACACGGAGGGAAGTGGGCCATCACGGGCCGGAGCGTGAGCCTTCCTGACGTGCAATGAGATGGTCAGAATACATGCACACGATCATGTGGGGTTGAATAATCAAGGTAAGGAGACGATGGGGAACTGAGAGGAGAAGGGAGTAGAAGAGGAGGCTGGCGCCGAAATCGTCAGGGTAGAATTAGATGAAAAAAAAGGAGGGCGAAGAGAGAATATATGGTGCGGAAGGGGAGAGGGGGGGTGATAGCAACAGAACCGCGCAGAACGTATAAGGAGGGAAAAGGCAGATTTACGAAAAGTTGTTAGAATGTTTTTGGCAAGGGCCGAGAGAAAGTTGGGTGGTATTCGGTGAGGGAGAACCAAGCAGGTGTGTCGCAACCTTCTTTAGTGAAAGTGCTCTTAAGGCCTGTGCGAAAGGTAGGTATCCTGCGAACGATTTCCGGAGCAGAATGAAAATTGAGGTAAAGAAGGTGATAGGAGGAGACGAGAAGTTTTCCAGCCCGAATACGCAGTCTCTCGTCGCGATTAAGGACGCGGGAAGAACAAGCTTCAATCGAGACACATGATTGATGGGGAGAAAGAAAAAGATTTAGTTGAAGATGAATGAACCTGCTCATGCCCATCGGGTGAGTACGGCCCGACCTTTCAGCGGTATGAGGCCGAGCATCCCCGAGAGTCAATGCAGGGATTCATTTGCCGCGAAGAGAGTTAGCCCAAAAGAACAACGAGCAGGATTGCGCCCCCAAGGTTAGGCAGCCGGGAGTGTAAAGGCCAGAAATGAGCGGTTTGAGGGCAGGTGGAGCCTGCTGGAGAAGAAAGTGTTAGTAGGAGTTAAGAGCTACAAGATTGTGGTCAGAGTTACCCATAGGAGAGAAATGGTGTATTAAAACGAGAAGGAGGGATAGATGGGGGGGGGGGGGGGGGGGGGGGAGGGGGGGGGGTGGTTGAAGTGGGGAAGAGGGCGAGTAAGGTCAGAGGAGGGAGAGGGGTTGTTTGATCTTTTTTACGGTATGTGCAATGGATTATGTGTTTAGTTGGTACAGAAAGGTTCTGGGTTTATTATATTGGTGTTAGTGTTTCCTTTGAGAGGGGGAGAGCTTGTTTCTCTATTGATTTTTCGTTGAGAGAGTCTTTGATATTTGTTTTTGCCTCCTCCACCGCCGGCAATCAGATGTGAGGGTAGGGGAGGAGCCCAAACCGACTCAGTGTGGTTACGTTGAAAGTCCCCTAAATAGAGGATCTCAGCTATATATAGTGTATATAGTTAGTAACTAGTCGTGTTCTATGTGATAGTAAGATGATGTTTCGTATATGAAGGAAATTGAATATGATCTGTGGTTCTCATTAGGGGTAGCTTTGAGTTCAAGAAACACTATATGGAGGATCCATTTGATATGGTTATGTAGTGGAGAAGAGTTTTTTGAGTCCACCATTTGAAGCGAGCGAGAATTAGGGAGTATTCATATGTTGATTCTCGTATGAGTTTTTGTTTCAGGTATGTGGGTGTTTGAGTTATATTTTGTTGCGACTTTGCGAGACGACCGACCATTTTTAAGGTTTTATTCTTTGATATATTTTTTTATAGAAAAAGTTATATTAGAGATGAGTTGGTGAGAGGTTTTTATTGAAGTAATCTTCATCTGTCAGATGTGAAAATCAGGACAAGAATAAAAATTGGTAGGGTTGAGAGTTATGTAGTGTATTTTATTTCCACATGATTTCTGTGATTTTTATGTCATCTTCACGTCTCTTGCTTTGATTTATCTTGTTGTTAGCTAAATGTCTAATAGTGAAATACCCCTTCGGCGTGTTCGCCCTACCCCCAGCAGTCACTTCTACTCTTGTGCATTTCGATTCAGGTCGCTCGTCACAGAGAGCGGAGAAGCGTCTTTCCATCGAAGCGTCGAATTAGTGTGTGTAGAGAGAAGTTACTGACGTTTTTTACCTCAAGTGGCGCACCAGGCGAGCTCTATCTATACACTTCGAGCTTACGACCACACACACAACACACACACCACACACTACACACACACACAAGCGTATTCGTTTTGTTACAGATCCGCTTTTACTCAGAGATAATAAAAATAAGCAAAATTAATATAGAGGAGGAGGGTCAAGAAATCAAACTAATTTTGTTGATGGTATATACTGTGGATATATTAGTCTAAAGAGCCTAAAGGGAATAAACTTTATCGTTTGCCAGGATTTGGTTCAAGTTAAAAGATGTGGGTAATCACAAGAAACAAACAGGGGATTGGGGTTATAATATGTATAAATATTGAATGTGTTTAAATAGGGAATTGCACGTTTTTTTTTGTACTCAATCTACTACACACATAAGCAGCACGACACAGCAAACACACATATTCGTCTTTTTTGTTTGACTAACATTTGTTATAACTAAAAACTAATGTTATAAAAATAAAAAATAAAAGTATCCCAAGGTGATGGTAAAAATAAACTTTTTAGTATACCTTAAAAATAAACTTTACGTTATCCAAATTTATTAAAAAGAAAAAAAAAAACTAAAATCCATTAATATGTAAAAGATAGTTTAAAAGAATATAAAAATCAAACTAAAAGTTAGCCAAGAACAAACTATGGTAAAAGTTCCAATCACAATCAGTAAACATAAAAATCACGTGGCAAACAATCAAAAAATTAAAAACAAAAATGCCAAAAACGAAACAATGAAAATTCAAATTAAAACTTAAAAGAACTTGGTAATCGTTAAAAGAAGTTAAATTAATTCATTTAAAAAAAAAAAAAAAACACGAGAAGAACAAGTGCACACGACTTCACACCACAAGCTACAACTATCAACTGGGATATTGCCAATAGGGATTAATTTGTCATTACGTCTGTTTGTCTGTTTGTAGTATTAGTAATACTGTAATAGTGATATTTTGTTTAATAGTGTGTTTAAAGAGATTTAGTCTGATTGTCTGTTTGTAATAATAGCATACTTAGTAATTGTTTACAAAGAGGTTTAGTCTGTTTGTGGTAATAGTAGTAGTATTAGTAATAGTATTTGCTAAGATTCAGTTTGTTTATCTGTTTGTAGTAGTAGTAGGAGAAGTATAATAGTAATAGTAGTAGTAGTTATTTAATATACATCTACTTATTAATGTCCTGCTGATTCTTGATTTAATTAATTATTTAGAGAAAATATCTTCAATGAGATGTCTGATGAAGGTGATAAGTGCAATATCTTCGAGCATTTCCTGAAAAATTTCTTCATTAAATAAGACAATAAATTCAACTGCAGTTTTGTACTATGTTTCCAAATAATGTTTTACTATCATTCAACTGCAGTTTTTTGTACGATGCATCTATATTTGTTATTAATCTCTCAGCTGCCTCCCTAGAAAAGTACGACCTACACGAGGCAGTATCAAGAAGACACCTAAAAGTTTTTTCATTGCCATCATGTACCATGTTTAATGTAACAGTAGGTGGAATATATTCGTTTTCTATGCTTTGTTGAAAAGTAATACAATGATTACTAACCTTTGGAACCTCATCATTCCCTTTACTATCACACAAAGGATAAATGTGAGATCTACTTCCACATTTACAAGCGAATCGCATTTTGTTTTCATATATATGACGTACATACTTTCTATGATTTTGAATTACTCCGCTATCCATTGCATCACAAATACCAAGTTCTGTATAATTTGGAGCGATGTATTTTTTTCAAAAGTACATACACAGGGACAGAAGAACCATTTATTTGAGTTAGGATCCAGTGTACTACATTTACACCTCTTATTAAACTCTTTACCTTTATCTGCTGTTACATTTTTAGTCTGGAAATTTTGTAATGAAGGTGTTTCTACAGATTTATTAACTGATACCTGTTTATGATTTTTCCTTTGAGGTGTACTTTTACTTTTGAATTTATTTACTACAACCCTTTCAGTTGATGAGCTTGTACTAATCAAAGTTTTAATAATGTCCTGATAATTGTCGAGGACATCATTAATATGGGTAATTATTGTTAACTTTCCTTACTAAATCTTTCAAAAATACTTTAGGAAGTTTTTTAACTACAATGTGCGACAATAATTTACAACCAGAACTCTTTCTTATTGTAAAGTCCAAATCATGATTTTTTAATTCAAATATAATGGCTCTGATTCTATTTAAAGCCGTTTTTTAATGAAAGAAATTTTTATCATATTATTTTTTCTATATTTATTCCATTATAGAACTAAACAGATCATCAACTACTGCATCTTATATCCATATATTCCTTTTTAAGCAATCTATGGCTATTTGAAAATTTTCAGGTACTATGGTTAGATGAGAAATCAATACTTTAGAGGGTTAGTTCTTTATATTGGAAGCTGATGAAGATACATAAGGCTTGAATGCTGGGAGAGGCGAGGCTACTATAGCATTATTTCCCAACAAAATTTCATTTATTGAATTGATTGTAAAAAGCATTGAAAGGCTTCCTTTGTCGCACGTTACCATCAAATTAACACAAGTACATAACTGGTAATTTCTTGGTTAATGTGTTTGTTTTGTTATTTAATCATTGATATTATGTAAAGGCTTCATAAAAGTGAGTCCGAGTTGCATTAGCTGTATCCTCTTTCGTATTTTAAATTGTTCGTTTTTCTATCTATGTTAATTTTAATTACAATCTTCATTAATATTCGAGTTTAAGTGTATAGTCTAGTTTCATAATAAAAAGATTATACTGTTCGGGTTTTCACCTCAGAGTTAAAATCACTTTCTTCTTCTTGATTATTTTAATTTTTGGGTGGGTTGTTTAAATATCCATTATTTCGTTTCACTTACTTATTACGTTCTGAGAATTATATTTACGTTATTTTCTTTTTGTCAGATGGTGTACTTGAGACAAAATGTAAGACTAATAGAACTCATTAATTAATTCACTGTAGAGTTATTTAGTTCATGCAATTGTTACTAGCCTTAAAGCGAGCTCAAGGTCTGTTAAGTTATTGAAATTTCATTTTGCTATATATATATATTTAATTTTGTTATTTCATTCCTTTTGCAAAAACTGTTTATTAAGTATTATTAGGCTCTGTAATATTTAATAAAAAAAGCCCTACTATAAGCGTAGGCGTCTTCATGTATACAATCAGTTTACATTAAATTTTACTGAATAATCATACTCTAGAGGGTGTTTTGCCTTTTAGGTTCTTGCATAGTACCGGCGGTTGAGCAGTGGATTATTTAATTTTCTAATATACTAAAAAGAGCTACAACACGCAATTTATATTAATAATACTGAAGTAGGAAAAATTAGTATCTTTTTTATGTGATATGTGAAGCGCTTCGCTAACCACAACAATTATTGTTTTAACTAAAAATATTAAAAAATTATTGACTTTATATTTAAACGCCATTATGGAACAATGTTAATAACTAAGATAATATTTCTCCAATCGATTCTAAGGTTCGATTGTCAATTAAGTTGAGTATTAATTAAATGTTGATTTGTTTGTTGATTAATCATGTCTAGAAGTAGAGTATAGTTGAGAAGTTTTCTACCGTTTCTGCTCTTTCGAGAAAAGTTTTAATCAAAAGTTTCGATTAATTTTCATCGTGCGATATAGCTTTCTATTTCGCATTGTGCTATGGGTGTAGCGTATATGGTTAAAAGTCGTGTTTTTATATTATATTATTTTACCTATTTTTTATATTAAAAATTGCAAAAAATCACTATCACAGAAGAAAAAATGATTTTGGTAAACACTTTAATCTTTTTTAAATCAGAAATTTTTTGCTCATGGTTTTAAAAATGTGTTTCATTTTTGAATGCCAGTGAGTTTATTTTTATTTATTACTTATGATGAAAAAATGCAATGTTTTATTTACCTTAGTTCTCTTTGATGTTCTGGAGAATTTGTAGATTTCCTTAAAGTTTTTCGAAGGAGGCCTCCTAAAATAGCTAATTTGTTTATTAAAGTACGAAGGCATTTTTTCTTGTTCATAATTTACTTAAATTTTATTTCTGCGTACAAAGGAACCTCGCCTTTTACATACTTTTTTTCCATGGTACAAATAACTTATCCTTTTTGTAACTTTTAATCTATTTTGCCATATTGTCATTTATTAATGAAACATCTTACCAAAATTACAATGTTAATGGCTAAGATCGGCTTAATATTTAAAAAGAACTTCACTTTTATTGTTGGAAGCTAATTTCAAAGTTAATTACTAAACAACCTATTATTATGGAGGTTGATGCAGACCGTCCTTACTGTGTCGATACTTAGAGACGAACTACGACTTACTAGTCTACGGCTACGGTAATTAGCTGATATAGCGTGTGTATATAATATAATTATGTTATAGTAGTTCCACGACTCCTATGGTGTTGAGTGCACTACTTCTTTAGGCGATCTGTGCGAAGTTCGCGGAGGTTTGCTATACACAGGGTGACGCTGCGTTGGCTGTATTATTGAGTTAATAGTCACATGACTGACTCGAATTTTATTATATCTTTACGATTGAAGAAGCTTTTATTTTATATTTCTTTTTTTATATTTAATTTATATTTTGCAACGGTATTTTTTTAAAATGATGCTTTAATTAGTGCGAATTTGTAATGTCTAATTTAAAGGAAGGAATTCGGTGATGGACCCATGAGTTGGTATTTTTATAAATGGGAGTATTTTTATTTTTTATTTGGTTTTATTGATGGGTAGTTAGGGTAAGGGTATGGTTTGTTTTGGTTATTGTGTTTTTATAGTTTTTTTTCTATTTTGAGGTATAATTTATTTATTTTTCATTTTATTTAGGTTGTGAGAGCTAGAAGGTAAGATGATATATATAGATATATATAGATTTATATTATAATATATAGTATGTTTATGGTAGGAGGTGACGTGGCATAGCTTGGTGTAGTGGGGTGTTAGGGGGTTTTTATATATTATAATAGGTGTTGTATTTTTATTTAAGTTGGGATTTGTAGGGACTGTACCAATTACCAGACAGAAGGAGGCCGGAATATCGTATGTACTGTGTTTTTAACTAAATGATTCAAATAATTTAGTATTCCCCCAAATACATTGCGATGTAATTAATTATGATAAAGTACGAGTCCAGTAATAAGATTTGCCAAAGATTCTGATTGCCTATTTCGTACAAAAATAGGATTATTTTGCGAGTTGTCTTTCCGGTATAGACCGAAGTGCAGTTAAGCATTTTAATTTTCTAAAATAAATTTTCTCTAAACATATTTAAGGTGGTTATTTTTAATATTAAATCTTCTAGTGGGGTAAATAAGTTCTTTATAGTTTTATTTTATAATTATTGTTAAAAGTTTGGTGTTCTAATTATTATAATAATTATTACGTTTTTATGTTTGTGTTATTCTAAGAAAATAATTCGAGTGTTTCTCTATTTTTCCAGTATGTATTTTATTAAACAAGCTGAGTCTTTACTATTTCTGTTTATTGTTTTCTTTTTAGCTATGGATCGTTACTAATTCCATGAAGATTCTTGTTGTGAACTAGCGGTATTAATATGAAATGAATTAAAAGTTATAATGGAGTATATTATGAGACCTTGCAGAGTTAATCACCTTGAAAGATCAAAGGGTAAGAAAAATGGCGGTGGATAGTCACGAGATCTATGATTCGGTTGAAGGAGGATAATATATATTTTTATTTACTTCCTTTTTTGTAATTTATAAAGATAGGGAGTGGTGGCATTCTAATACTGTCAATATCAATTGAGAAGTGCTGCAAATTGTGATGCAAAATATTAAGCTTTCACTAGAGGTATCTGGCGATGATCCTGTTTCTTAATTTGGGTGTTGTACTATGTTCCCGACCTATCGAGCTAAAAATACGCTCGCTCCGAGTGGAAGATGGAGGGAAGGTGTTACGGAGTATTATTTTGCTTGCAAGCACTAGATAATAATGAAACGCGTTGTGTGCCACATTTTTATGCCACTCACCATGAAATATGGATTCGCGTTCTGTACGCAGCATCTCTCTATGTATTTTTCGTTTATGTAGTCCTCATCATCTGTCGCATTCACAGATTGCAAATGTTTTCTTGGTTTATATCTTTATTCTTTGCTCTCTTTTTCTTTAATGAATCGTGTTTCTCGTGTCAAGTTTTTTTTTGGATTTTGTGTTTCCTTTTGTGTGTTGTATTCCTTTTGAATGGTGAATGTGAGATGTTACATATTGTCAATTATCGGTCCATTAAATCTTCTTATTGCTAGAAGGGGTGGTGAGAAGGCAGGGTATTCTCAAAATCCTCTTCATTTCGTTCGATGGGCAGGGATTTATTGCTAGAAAAAGCTACCATCGTTGACTTATGTGGTCCGAGGGTGGGCGTGGTTGCATTCATTGGGGTTTGGGTGCGCTGGGGATAATGGTTTGTCGTCCGACCTTCTTGTGTGCACATATGGTTTTTTTGTCAAGCGAGCAAGCTCACCTCGGTTATTTGCTATTTAAATGGGCGAGTTGTCTAGAAGAGATGTTGCACGCGCGGATTTGATGGTGTCTATTCTTTGTGTGTTATGTAGTGTTTTTGTTTTTTTTTTTGATGCAGAATTGTCACCGCGCGAGCTCGGAGGCGAGAGGAGGCCGTATGTGCAGGAGGGAGGGTATGTTTTGATATGCCTCAATATATGTCGGGGTCTAACGAGCATAATTTTACGCAGATAAACATATAGATCGTCTAGCTTTTAAATGTTTACTGATGATGTGAGATTGTGTAGGGTAATATGACAGTATATGTGATTTTATATTAGAGTTATGTTCCACAAACGCGAGTTATTCGTGTCATGAAAGTTAAGAGCACATAGAAGTCACGAGTAGATCAACACAAAACTCTGTGCCGAGGTTTGGAGGTGGGGCAGTCTACGTTTCACCATATGGTTGCTAAACTTTAGAGGAGTGTCTGTAAAGGTTCTGGTTATCGCCGATGGTATAGTTCTCGAAGACACCTGCCGCTAACTTGGGATCCAAGGGTGTACCCTATATATAAGAGATAAAGTCTACCAGTACCGCCCGCGCCAAAAATAAAGCGTCAAAGTTGATACTTAAGAGATACTGAGGACGAGGGGTTATAGCCTTTGCTCTGTTGTTTTATCGTCGACCGCTATGGCGAGAGGAGAGCAGGCTGGATCGAGAGCGCGAGTATATTACGTATGATCTGTATCCGAGTGAGAAAGGCTCTGCGATGAGACGCTGTGTAGTAACTGCGAGAGAGCAAAAAAGTCTTCGCAATGCCGAAACAGAACTCCAAGTCTCTTTGAAGGCCGCCTAGGCAACCGTTGTGATGTTAGGTTTCCAAGACATTTTTTTTATGTTAAGGCAAGAATGTTTATATTGTCAACTAGAGAGAAAGGAGAGGATAACCGTCAAAAGAGAAGGAAAGTATGTGTCTTAGAGAGAAAGATTTGTAGAAGTTGGGTTTTAAGAATTAAAATTGCCCAAATGGTTGGGACGACCCCATCGGATATTCTATATCAGTTTATTTCAGCGGGAGGGGAAATTTAGAGGAGGTCAGAAGATTTATGTATGTATGAGAAGGAATTTGCAGAAGTTGAAAGAGGAAGAGAGTCAGAATGGTTGTGAAGGGGATGGGTGTGTTAATGAAGAATATGAATGTGGGGGTCGGGACGTCATCAGCATATGAGTTGGATAAGGTTAGATATGCACCGTCGACGATCATTTAATGAAAGCAGAATTGTAAAGTACGGTTATGATTTTGTGAATACAGAACCTGAAGGTTTATATCTGACACCATCTATTTGTATCAGTGTGTAAAATAGTTATTTAGTAGTAAAGTAAGTCGATCCTACTTCAGACAACAGCCAGGATATGAGCTACGTTCTGAATGATTAGAGGCCTTAAACCATATAAGCAAGACGAGAAGAAGGAATCCCAGAAGTGAGGGGGGAGCTTGTTTATGATGTGTTCATGACTTGTGTGCCATAACCGGTCAATATACTTTGGATTTTTATGTACAAGCTTTTCATCACGCAAGGCCCCCGTATATCCGTAAGAGTATCTTGTGTATTACCAGTGAGATGTCGTTAGTTAATTTATGGAGTATTTTGGTTTTTTTTATGTTTATATCGCCAATTATGTGACCTCTGAGTGCTAACGAAAGCGCTGTGACGTGGCGAGGTCAGATATAGAAAGGAATGGAGATTCCTTGTTATGTCTAATGATTGTTAGGAGGTTGAGATAAGATTGGTTTCAATAAGGATTCTTAGAATATGTTTACAGATGGTGTAGAGCGTGGATGGAGGGGGTTGTATTTTTATAGTAGAATGGAATTTCTTATAAGTGGCTTTTCCTCTTTACGAATAAGAGTTGGATATTATCGCGCAGACCATGGTCGTGAACACGTAAGGAGAAGAAAGGGTTCTGAGTGAATATGAGCTATTATGTTATGAATTAATCATTAGTTTAGAAATGAGCAGTGGAGCGGGTAAGCACAGGAAGCATCACTCCTAAAAACTCGGGAGAATGCCATCGACACCACAGCCATTCCTTATACGATTCATAGAGTTCATGAGCCCATGTACAGTACGATCAAATTGTATCACAGAATAAAGGCATACCGGACACCGGAGAGGAGAGGAGATGTGTTGGGAGGGGGGGAGAGGAGAGAATGACAGAATCTGCGAGGTGTGGAATTTTTTTTTATTGGGAAAATAGTTGAGGTACAAAGATATTGACACTTTTTCATTTTGGGAGTTATAAGAACAGTGGAGCATGTGTAAGATTACCAGGAGGGAAGGGAGTGATTTAGCGAGGTTAGTTAGAGATTGTTTTTTTTTGTCCAAGGGCCATGACAAGACTTATATGTGTCAAGGTTGTAGAGTCAGAGCACATTCAGATGTTATGATATTAGTTCATTGCATCAGTCGAAGAGATCTTACTTCTCCGTACGAGAGCGATTATCTAGACTAAATGAAAATGAACTTAATTAGTAAGTGGATATGGAGAACGTAGTTATTATTTTTACCTCACTTCGATACCGTACTTTGTCTCATACCTGAATGCACAGAACAAGTACATCGAACTACATGGAATTTTGATGGAGAAAAGATTTTAGTGCTCTAAAGGAAGGAATAAGATATACTCTGCTCATCCGCGAGTCAACGTTGATAAGCGAGTTTTACCCAACTTTTTGATAGGTTTATCTTGCAGATAAGCTGATCGATGCTTCAGATTCAAAGCAGTCACTCCAATTTAGTTAGCGTAGAAGCATAATGAGGCGAATTTTTTTAGGTATATATAATATTAGTGTTATAGTGGGGTGAGAGTGGTTTTTGGTTATTTGTATTCCTGTATGCATGAGATAAGAGTAACCAAGCCACTAATAGCCTATATTAGAATAAGCCCGCACAATGTGCAAAATCTAGGATTCTCATACAGCCGGAGGTCACTATCAAATCGTAAAGGAAAAAGATTATAATAAAACTCAGTAGCAGAACATACTAGACCAAAATCAATAAGGAGGGAGAAATGAGGGGAGAGATATTATTTTGATTGTGGTACGCTATAACTCCAAATTTTTTAAAAACTGAATTTACTAACTGCTAAAACACCTGATTGGAGAGCAGTATAATATCTAAATTATTGTAATTATATTAATTTGCATTGATATTTTTACTTATGTTTTTGAAAACACGTGGGCGGAGGGCCTCTACGGACACACCACGTGTCACTTTGTATTGGAGTTATTATTTTTTTTGTTTTTTTGTTAATTATTTCAATAATAAGAATTATATTAATATCACTGATTTTTGTGGGTGGACCCTCACTGTGGTTTCTTTATAATATAAGATTTGGAATGGCGATGTATGGTAATGATAAAATCTTATTTTTATATTATGTTTCTATATATATATATGGTTGTGTATTTTAGACTAAGCAGGTTTGAGTGGTCAATATGGAGTATATTATCTGCTTAAATAACTTAAAGATTATAGAGGCCAAGTAAAATGAATTAAAATTAATATAACATATCAGGCAAATGGTTATAGCTTATATTTATTTTTATTATAATTATATTATTTATAATTATATCGAATAACTAGTATTTATATTGAATTACTATTAATATATTTCTTCATAATTATCATCAAAATAGTAATAACGTATCGGGCAGTATTCTTGGTAATCTAATTAACTTCAGTATTATAGTTGGAAATCGCTAGATAATTATATAATTGACCTTTTGTTTTTTTTGATTTTAACTGTAATTTACTGAGCTAGTTAGTTTTATCTATGATATTGTTATATTGTCTGGTCTTAATTCTTCTATTTAAATTATTTTCTTTGAAATAGCTTACATTATCATTTTTATAAATTGATGATCATTTTTATAATAAATAATAATTATATATTAGAAAACATACTAATAATAAGATAATTTTTGGAATTTTAAGGAAATGTGTGAATGTTGGTAACATTGGAGATTGTTCGTTATTTCCTGAAATAAATTATTAAATTTACATAATTTGTTATTATTATTATATATTTTTCCTTACTTTTTAATATTTTATATTTCATTCTCCTGTTATGATGGCGGTACATTGTTAATTCTTTATTTTTGATTTGAAATATTATTGAAGCCTATATTCTTTAATATGCGTGTTTGTTCTATTCTTAATTTTTCTTTTATTTTTTATTTGAATGTGTGGATCTCCTTTAATCATTTCATATTTATTTATTTTTTTTGATATTTATATTTATATTCTTATTTATTCGTCTTTTTTTTTAAATATCATTCTTTTTATACCTGGAGTGTGAGCTTAATTACCAGTTGTGCTTAATAGATTTTTTCTGGTAGGTGTCGTACTCCTAATTACATTATTTTATCGGATTTTATAATTTTATATAATTTTACAGCTCTTTTTTTGGGTATTAGGGTCTTTATAGTTATATCTTTTATGAGTCTGCTCATTCTGATTCGCGGACTTGTTAATTATTCGTTTTAATTTTTTATATATATACTGCATATTGTTTTTTTGTTATTTTAATATTGTGTATTTCGGAGGGTAGGATACTAGAGGGGGTGGGTATGTCTAATATAGTTCTTAATCTTGACGCTTGGATTATTCTAAGCTAATATTTGGTATTCTACAAGTTGCATTGTTGATCATGTTTCTTATAATTAGGGAGTGGATAAGTTAACATGCATTTAGCTAATATGATTTTTCTATTATAGGGCTATTCATCTTTTTTCGGTCGGGGTTAACGATTTGGTATTTAAAAATCTTGTTGTGTTATTTCTTGACTTTCTATTTGATTATATTTTAATTATCTTTTATATAGGGTATGTTTTTTTTTTTTTAGTTATTTTTTTTTCTTTTTTTTTTTTTTTTTTTTTTTTTTTTGGGGTTGTACTAATAATTAATTTTATTGTTTTACTTTTAATTGTTATAAAAGAAACTTTCATGACATTATATATTCTTTTTGTGCGTTTTTTTGTTATCTTTATTGTCAATTTACATTCTATTTTCCTGTTTTTTATCTTTTTTCGATTTTCCAACCTTTATTCTATTTTTATTATTTTTGTTCATTAGAGTGGCGTTCTGATAATTTAGTTTAATTTAACGTTGTGTAGAATGTTCTGTTTGAGAATTAGTACAAATCTTGTAGGTTATGAAATTTAATCTTTATGTATTTTTTCTTTTAATTCTGTTTTTTTTGATTTTTAAGGCTAATTTTTTTGTTTTTTGTTAATTTGTTTTTTATTTCTATTTCTGTGATAATACTATAGAATTTTTTTTTAAATCAAACATTATATTATTTTTGCACTTTATGGTACAATATTCTGCCTTTTTTTCGGAGAGGGCACTAATTATATGATACTAATCTTGTGTAAGCCTAACAATGTTTCATCGACTCAACTGAATATTCATTTGGGGTTTTTGAGTTTGAAATTCAACCTGATGTACCGAACAACTAGAGGTGTTTTTGAGGAGCATGGAATTGAATTACATTAGGAATATCACGAACAGTAATTTTTATTGAAGAGGACGCACGGCGGAGTCTGTGGTGGTTTACTTTTTCTCTAATCGGGAGCGTGCCCACCGGATTTTCTTTCTTTATTGTTTTTTTTTTTTCTATCCCCAACTTACTCTCTATATTTTTACTAGTGGCGTCATGCAAAGTCCACAGAAGTCGTACGTCCTTAGAGGTTCTTGTCAATTCTGTTTGAATACTATCAAATTTTTTCCACTCTAAATTTGGCTTAATTGTTCATATATTTGATCTTTAAATGAGGAGTATAAAAGGGTGTAGATACCCAATTTATACTCTATTCCACTCATGCATAAAACTAAGTTATGGTCACACATCCCATAATTTAGTATAATTAAATCTTATTTTACCACACAGGCATTTGGTTTTACCCATCATCTGCGGTACGATTTTCGGGGCACCGCACAGATCCGTTATTTGGAAACGAAATTCTAAACTCGTTGTGCGTTCCTAATGTAATAGCAATCGAGATTGTAACAACCAGGGCGTCGAACTATATCTCTTTTCCAATTCTAGGGCAGACTATTCGCAAAAATTTAAGCAATCTCCTTGGAGTGTCACATGAAAGCTTTTCCATGCGGTGTTTTTCTTTTTATTTATTTCAGAAGATGAAAATCATCCTTTCCTCTGTAATTTGTTCGTTTATTTTTTTTTTTATGTTCCCCTCCTTTCGCGCTGGCGTGCAAAAAAAAATGAAAAAATATAGTTGGGCGGTCGGGATAATATTATCAATCGTTTTATGAATATAATATTATATTGTAAGCACATTTATGTATTCATGTTACCTCGTCTTAGTAAATGTGCCTTTCTACAGAATATAACATTTCCTATACTCTCTTCATGCCTCGTGCTTCATATGTCTTTTATCCTCTTTTCTAAATCCCGAGTAAGGAGGTCCATCCTGTTGCTCTATCGTTTGCTACGCTCATCTAGCTTATTATCTATAGTTCTTTTTCTTTAAATATTTAGGTTGCCCAAACTTTGTGCACAATACCTTCTATACTTGTGTGCTGAAATAAATGATGTTTTAATACAGTTATATTATCTTTTTGCGTCCTTGCTCTTGTTTTTTTTCCCGAAATTCTGAAATTTTATTTTTAATGCCTCAGAATCTTAAGCTTATTATTTTTTCTATTTGCTCTACAAAACATTTTTGATTTATACTACTTTCCTATATTTATTTTCGCTTTTTTGTTTTGAGCGTTCACCAATTTTATAAATTACTTTTTGTTCTTTTTGGGGAATGACTAGACGTCAAGGCCAGGTCCCGACATTGCAATCGTAGTTAAAACTTTTTCTTTTTATTAAACATTTAATAATAAATTCTTTATTAGGTTTTTTTTTTTAGATTGCTGTAGGGTTGTTTACATCCCAGCTGTTGTTTCAACTGTTGTTTCTGTTGTGAAATCTGATACAGTCAGTTTTTATATACATTTTGTTATGACACTTGACTGATAATATGCACAAGTGTGCTCAGCCTTCTGTTGGCAATACATAGGAATATACGGTACGTACATTGATGTCAATTATGTGAGCTATACAGAAATTGATGTTTCTGAAAAATCATAGGAAATCTAAGAAACAAAGATCCGCAAAATTGGTCATCAGCATGATGACAATAATTATTACTCGACATATGCCTAACTAGGAAAAGGCCAGAGGGCATGAACTCCCTAAGAAATTTGTTTAATCGATAAAAAATCGTAACCGACTTGCTGAAATTCTCAGATAAAAGGGCCATGCCCTCTCCCCAGAAAAACTTCCTAGTTACGCAACGTTACTTGATGAGGATTTGGACAAAGATTCAGAAGATACAGAGCTGATAAAAGTGCAGAGTTGGTAATAAAGAAAAGGAACACCAAATCATGAAAAGAAAAAAATTTGGATAAAGGAGAAAAAAGGTCGAGTTGAAAACGTAATATTTTTATCAAGTAGTGCATAAAAAAATGTCAATTAAGAAAAAAAAACATCCATTACACCCCACTGCCAGCATATGAATCGCACGGTACCAAAGGAAGGTGGAAGATACTACTAGTGCTCACTCGCTTCTCCCCAGTTTACTTCTGAATCTAGGTGTACGCGCTATCATTGCATTCCCATATAGGCTTACCGCATAATATACGTATATAGTGCAGCACAATATTTAAAATATAAATATTTTAAATATTGTACATCGAGTATTTCCAAATTGCTCTAAGGAAAAAATATACATATACCGTATGTTTAATTCAATATATATATATTATATATATATATATATACTATATATATATATATATATAATATATATATATATATATATATATATATATATATATATATATATATATATATATATATATATATATATATATATATAATTTCAATTACTGGAAGCTTTAAAATGTTACACCAAACTTCGAATGAAGCATAGAAGTCGCCCAGATATGGATATATTTTTTATAAGGATTTAAAAATACAACAAAAAGTACAATAATGTTTTTCACTATAAATGACAAAGTGCATATTTGAAGACTGTTCTGGCTAGTTTTCGCAAATAATACATAAAAAGTGCATAGTCTATAATAAACTTATAAAAGGAAAACCATATTATGGTTTCTTGGAAGCGGTTCGTGACACAAATATGTAAAACTTGAGGGAAGGGGAGTTTCTTTATAGTGTTATAAAGTGTACAAAGGGGGTAATAAAGAATCTCATTTCTAGCGTTGCCTTAACTCTTCAAAGAGAAGGTTTTTTAAGCTCACATGTGTTATATGAGAGCAAATAGAAAATTTATCAAACAAGTGCTAAAAAACGGATATTTGGGTGAAACAGGAGGCATATCAAAAGTTTTTTGCTCTAAAATAAAATTGTATGGAAGAAAATGAGCCGTATTTTAAAATGATAGCGCCACAGCTGGAGAATGTTAAAATGATGGAGCAGACAAAAAATATTTACTACCTCCTCCACAACCCATAGAAGCACATTCGATCCAGTCCTCAAACTAATTTGATTTCGCACTGAGATTCAAATCATTTACACTGGTGGAGATTCCAACAAATCAGGTTTATATACTTCATTAAATCTAAAACTCTGTGAATAATATAATCTATTCACAGTCAGCAAAAATATCTAACATATTTTCTCGTTTGCTAAAGGTCCTGGCGACAGAGATCGGTTAAGGACAGTTGGCAAAATGCTCCTTCTCTGAATAGGGCGTAGGCAGTAGCGACACTTAAGAGCAAAATTGAATTTCATGACAAGAGTTAAAATAAAGTTTTGCCGTTACTTTTTATTTCCAATTTAAAACCAGTTCAAGCACTAACGATAATTAATATATATATATATATATATATATATATATATATATAATATATATATATATATATATATAATATATATATATAAATATATTATATATAAATAATATAATATATATAATATATATATATATTATATATATATATATATTATATAATATATAATTATATATATATATATAATAATAATATATATATATACTATAATATATATATATATATATAAATATATATATATATATATAATATATATAATATATATATATGGGCATGCGTTTCCATGTCCATCATATGTATCTAAAAACTATTAATGCTACCAGTAAAACGAATACCATTGCTGAATTCTGGTCCAATGCGTCCTGGAATGTAAAAAAAAAAAAAAAAAAAAAAAAAAAAAAAAAAAAAAAAAAAAAAGTATATATATTATATATATATATATATGATAATAATATATATTATATATATTATATATAGATATATATATATATATATATTAATATTCAAAAAAACTATAATAGCTACAGCGAAAAAGAATACATTTTTGGAAACCTTGTAAAATTTCACATAGGAAATGTTAGATAAAAAAAAAAAAAAAAAAAAAAAATATGTTATAAAAAAAAAATATGATTAGAAAACCTATTTAGAGACCTTTTATTGTTACTCTTAAAATAATAGACTTTCTATTAAATTTTCTTTTTTTTTACTAAAAAATACCCAAGGGTATACCGCACCGATGGCAGGATTCGGGGTCTCTCGCCTTCCGGGGAACTACGGGTAGGACTAATTCCCCCCCCCGGGGAGGGTCTCCGGAACCCCCTCTTGGTATTGGGTTGTCGCGGGGTTCCTTCGCCCCTCCCCTACGGGTATGAAAATCCCCCCCTATGTTTCCCCCGTCGGGCTCGACCCCTAGGTCCGTATAAAGGCAAAATTAATAGAAATCTATTGATTTATCGAAAAACCAATAAAAGGTCTTTAAATAGGCCTTCTAATCATCATACTATATATTAAACAAAATTTTATTATATTATTTTTACATTTCTTTATGGAATTTTACCAGATTCAAAAATGTATTCCTTCGCTGTAGCGTTTTTTTTGTTTTTGATTATTTTTTTTTTCATTCCAGGACCAGCATTGGACCAGCATTCCAGCATGTATTCCGTTTACTGGAGCATTAATAGTTTTTAAGATACAAATGACGGATCAATCACCTTCTCGCCTATATATATATATATTAATACTATATATATTATAAGATATATATATTATATATAGGATATATATATAATATATATATATATATTATATATATACTATATAATCATACTATAACCACACACATAGAGAACAATAGTAGTAAAATTAACATAGAAGTAGTACAGCAAATATCATTAACAATTTATAATAGCCACATTTGATACCCGCTAGTTTATAGTTACGAACTTTACCTGAGTTAAATTCTTTACTACTTTATTAGTGCTGTCACCATTGACACTTTCATGATGGAGCGAGCAAGGCTTGAACTTCTCTAATTAATAGTTTAAAAATTTTACGAAACCAGATGCTTAAACAAACTTCCTGTAACCCACCAATAGTGTAAAATACAACTACATAAACCGAATTTACAAAACAACACCGACTTCTCAGAGTAATTATAAAACCCATTTAATAAAATTGGCCGCTACTACTTATTAATACCAATTCACCCATTTTTGTATGTTATTGCCATTACCAGGGTGACAAAAAATATTACTCCATACTTTGCCTGTAAAATTATCAAAGGAAATTAAAGTACCATAGCTTGTTGTTATTACTATAGAAAATATAATTGGAAGTAGGTTTAAATTTTTTTCACACAACTATAATATCATTTTTGAAATAATATAAACACTGTTAAGTAGGTTTTAGACATCTGACTCCGACACCTTACTCCAACTATTATTTCTCCAACTCTTCCTCTCTGACTACGAACCTCCTCCTTTCTCCACTTCATTCAATATGTTTCTTTCAATTCTGTTCTTTTTCAGCCGCATCCCGCTTCCCCCCGGAAGATCCTTTACTCCGCCCGAACTCCTTAAACTCCTTCCCCTCTATGCAATCCCAAATTTGATCCCGTTCTACAGTATTCCTTTTGTTCATCGCGCCAACACCACCCTAAGGGACCCTATGATAACTATGCTGGCCTATAATATAATATATATATATAGTATACTATAAATATAATATATATAATATTATATATATATAGAATATATATATAATAAGATATTATATATATAATATACTATATATACTAAATAATATATATTATATATATACTACTATATATAATATGATATATATATATAAACTGGTGCAAAACTAAAACAGTTACCCCAATATACCTGCAGAAAACTAAATATAAAGGTACAAAGAAAACTAAACATATATGGAATCAGGGTATGAAAATTTGTATGGAAAATGAAAAAAAAATTTACATTTTTTTTCAAATTATTTTAATATCTCCAAAACTACGATAGCCACAAGAAAACTAATAATCATATTAGAATCAGCGTATGAAATAGGTATTAAAAAAAATTTATGTTTCAGTAAAACCAACACCCAGGGGTAAACCCCAAAATGCAAAGAGTCGAGGTCTCTCGGCCTCCTGGGACGACACGGTAGGACTATTTCCCCCCCTCCGGGAGGGCTCCGAACCCCCCCTCTTTGTATTGCCTGTCGCGGGGTTCCATCCGCCCCCTCCCCTACGGATGAAAACTCCCCCCCTGTCCACCGCGGCTCGAGCCCCTTAACAAAAAATATCGCTATTCCAATTGGTTAGTTTCTTCTAAATACCGACACTTGACAAAATATAAAAAAACAAAACAAAAAAAAGTAAACGAATTGAACGGAAGAAATCCATACCAAATTTCATACGCTAGATCGCAATCCATTATACTCATGATTATCAGCTTTCTTTACCATCTTCACCGTTTTCTAAATACATGCGCGGTAACACTTCTTTAGTTTGGCGCCCCCATAATAATATATACTATAAGAATATACTAAGATATATATATATATATTATATATATTATATATATATATATAATATAATATTTGTTTATTTTATATATATTATCTATAAAAATAAATATATCTAAATCAAAACATGTAGTTTCTTAAAATACAATAACGAATATATAAAATAGAATTTTTATCGTGCAAATATCATTTACGCCATGTCTAGTGGTAGCAATATGCAGCTTATTTCAAAGGAGATTCGCATCGTATCCAGGAATTGCACGCCACTAGCCTATATGTTCAACACGTAATGTCGTAAAATAAAAGCTGAAATAAATTAACTTTGCTGTACATGATGGTCGTTCATATCGTGGAATATATTTACAATCATTAGCAATGACAACTACACAAGTATTAAATATAACGACTTCAAACCATAGTAAAATTTTACTACTCTCTTTCTACATTATTAAAGTAGAAAAATGTTAAAAATTAGTTGTCATTTATACAACTGAACAAAATTCATTCTTACTACTAAAACTAAAAAGCGTTTCACATACTACAAAGTAGTATTTTCATCTACTATCCAAAAGTGAGTAAAGGTTAACTTTTTAGAGGTTGGGAGCTCACAGAACCCAAAAAGAGTAGAAAAACACAAAAATTTTTGATTTTAACAATCTCTCTCTT